>MVJL01005406.1:0-26298 GCA_002156465.1 Macrocentrus cingulum
AAAAAAAAATCTATAAAATTCGTTGGTTTAATTGATTTATTAACCAACTAAAATAAAATTTAGTAGGAAATAAATTTAAAAAGTTCTTGTCTTACTGAACGCGAGGGGAGATACAGATCAGATAATTTTACAACAGAATGACGTGACTCGCCGTTCTTCGTCGCGCTCATTTTTATCTCCCTTTCCGGCCTATCTCTTCGAGTTTGCAGTGGATAATGTATAAGGGATGAAGAACAGCGCTCAGGGACAATATTGGAAATGTGAAATTGAGTGAGGATAAAGAGTGAACCGACGACTCTTCGCATTCTCATCCGTCTCGAAAGCCCCAATTTATCCTAATCAACGTGGCGTTCGACCGAATACACTTGATTTCCGTGGGGACATTGCTTTTAATAAATAGTAGAAAAAAAATTGCACAGTACTATTTATTATATAAAGAGAAAAATAAATATTATCATTTTTAATAACAGAAATTTTTCACTTCAATTCTGCTATCCAGCGAATAAAAAAATGTTTTAATAAATTACAGAAAAAAAAAATAAAATGCAAAAAAGCATTCTCTATTTTAAAAATAAATAAATTCTTTAATTTGTAAAATAAAAAATATAAATTTTATATGATTCGTTGAATATTCCGAATTTTTTGCGATACTTATATGAGAGGAAAAAAAAACCTCTCAACTTCCGGACGTTCTCATTTTATAGAAAATGCCGATCGATGCTTCTTGCTGTTAGCATCTGCTATTGACAAATGAAACTATATACACCTGCTCCACTACAGCAAGCCCGTTCCACTTATAATTTGAAATATTTCCATGAGGAAAAAAAATTATCCATTCTTATAATGTTCATAAATTCGTTTCTCCTGTGTAAAGTAAAAAATTTAGAATTATCTTTAAAATTGTTTAAATAGATTCTACTATTATTAATAAATATTCCGACAGTTATTTGCATTATTCTTCTGATTATTGAAGCTCTAAAATAATTTTTTAAATACTTTTTTTTGTGTTTCGAAATACGATATGTTTAAATCAATTTTTAGATAAATAAAGCAAATTTGTTTTCAGCAAAAAATTCAGTAAAAAGTTAACTGAAGTCATGAGAGCATATCGGTCAATAATGACTATACTTCGAAAAATTAATTTTTTCGACGTTTCGCATGATTTTAAGTCGAATAAAACACACTTATAAAATTTTCTTTTTTATTTTTTTAGTTAACTAAAGCAATAAAGCCGTGTATCGATCAATCAAATTCGTGTAGGTAGTCATTGTTGGTCGATATACTCCCTTCAGTTGGATATCTTCAGTTAACTTGAAAATTTTTACTAAATTTAATCATGATTTTTTTAAAAGTTCAATTTTGAGATTTCTCTACTGCATTTTTTGAGTAAATAATCATTTTAATTTTGAGGAGTGAATAGAAATCGATAAAATACTTTAATTAGCACGACAATATGCAGACAATTGATTAAAAAAAAAAATATTATAATTTTATAGCCACATAATTAGAAATGACGACAGAAAAAATTCCAAAAAAAAAAAATTTTTTTACGATGCATGAAAAGACCTCCAAATTTTTTTCAACAGAATCTATCTCAAACATACATCTGGTAAAATTCCGGCTGTTTTTGACGTCTAATTACTCTAAGTAAATAATTGTTTCAATTGTCAAAAAAAAAATTATTTTTTTAATTTTTTTCCCCTTTGGTTCCAGCCATTATTCTACTCGTAAATATCTTGAATTTTTATTTTATCAGATAAAATATACACTGCGGTCACAGAATAATTTATAGCAGCCACTTTTAAAGCCACGTTATACTGAATGATTAATTGCAAACTATACGTATATACTGATATAAATTTTTTAGCTTTTTGAAAAAGCATTCAACACGAAACTGAAAATAATTTATCAACCACAAACTTCAGCGATATATGGTTTAAAGTAGGACAAAAAAATAAAATTAAATATTAATATACGAAGATAAAGAGCACATGTGGGTGCAGCAGATAGTTATAGTTGGATGCGAAAGTTATTGTGAATGAGAATGTAATAATGAATGTAACGACATGACTGTGTCCTCGACATATCGAACAATAGATGACGTTGAAACAATATGACGTCTCTCCTGTTCACGTCGTGCCACTGACTGATAATCTGCATTTGAGTCCGTGGTTTAACAGTCGAAAATGCCAACAAGCACATACATACCTCGTATACAGATCAAACCTTTGTCTTTCTGTAGAGGTCGTTTGCGAACGGGTGATAGGCCCGATATCAATTTCTACATTTCAATAGAATTTCTATCTTCTTTAATGGAAAAAAAAAATTTTTTTATACAAATTTTCATATAGGGGTACTGTGGTTATAATATTTATTTTATTTTTGGCAGTAACGCAGTGAACTAAGCGAGATAACAAAAAATGTTATCAGAGTAAAATAATAGGGGATTAAATTTTCTAGAAATAGAAAAAGAATAAATTTTTTTAATAATTTGCTGTAAGTATTTTCGAAATATTTTCGAAAAATTATAATTTCAAAAAAAAAAATAAAATCTCAAAAACTAAGAGAGATTTAAAAAAAAAAAATTTTTTTATACATTTTTTATAGGAAATTTCATCCCCCCAATTATTTAACTCTTGGAAAATTTTTTGTTATCATTTTCCGTCATTGAATGAAGTGGTAAAAAAAAAAATTTTGTTATAATTGCTGTCAGACTGACACTTGACATTTTTTGCATTTTTCATTTATTCGAATCCCTCGTTAAATCGGTATAATAATAAAAGAGTATATAAATATATCGTCAATCGAATTAACTTTCCCACGACAATGTGGTCGTTATCTCAACGAATAATTGTTTAAATTTGCATGCAATTATTTTTAATAACAACTACGACAACTCTATAGAGTGGAATTCTATATATACATAAACTTTAGAGTCTTTTATGGATGATATCGATGCAAATCTAGGTTGCTATAAGAGAGATGAGTGCTTGTTAGCATCGTTAGTGATGAAAAAAAAAACGTGCTTCAACTGGCAAATCATTTTATTTTTGATCCAATCTTTATTCAGAGATTTTTTTGAATAGTATATTTATCCTATAAAATATTAATATCATCCGTGAGATTGAAAATTTTATATTCAAAATAGCAGCATCAATTTTAAAATAAACTTACAACTTTCGATTAAAATCAACAGAATAAAAAAATATGCCCGTCTATTCAATAATAATAATAATAATATAATAAAAAATATATTTTTAACAGCAAAAAAAAATTGTTAACGTGAAAATTTTATCCCTTTTAATTTTGTTTTATTTTTATGACTGCAATAAATATTAAAATTAATTTTAAATCATTTTTAACAGCTTTAAAAAATTATTTTCGACATTGCAGATGCTTGTTTAACAATTTAACAGTTTTATTATCACAAACCATCTTTTTCGTTTGAAAAAAAAAATTTTTTGAGGTCATTTAAAGATGAATGATATCGATCAGTTTCTAAATTTTACCGAGTTTGAGTATAATTGCGCTCTTATCTAGATAAAAGGAAGTTTTTATCCATAAGGGCTAGTTGTAACTGTTGTAAGAGTAGAATAGACCAATTGCTACCAGAAATAATCGGGAGAAACCTACCGTACCAACAAGGATAGAATACGCGCGATTTACCATCAAACAACCTCTACTGTCTGACTAAACGTCGACTTGCACTACTTTATTCGGAGAAATCTGAATGTACCGAGTGTTCGCAAGCTAAAAACGTTCTACGCAATCAACTTTGCCGACTTGAATCGGTCGGTAACATGTGGACTATCGGTATGTCTTTTGAAAAACATTTTTTTTGCGATTCATCAATTATATAACGCTATATTCGATTTATAATATCAAGTCAGCGAAATATTCTAAATAATTATCATGAATGACTGAAACATCAAAACCCCGAACAAAGATTTGAGATTTTCCTATTTATATAGAAATAAATTATTTTTTTTGCAATTTGTTTTAAAAAAATATTTTTTTAGAACGAAAAAAAAAAACGAAATTACCGGTTAAGATGTAATTTTAAACATAATTTACTGATACATTATTCAATGTTAGTCGTGCTTTCTTTTACTTGACATTCAACGCGATAGAAGGTAAAAAAATTCCATTCGTATCTGACATGTAGCGTTAAAAACTACTTGATGCAAAGAGAGAGCTTCAAACCATTTGGTGCTTTTACGGGAACCCGGAAAAAAAGAATAACGGAAAAAACGACGAAAAAGTCGGTGATCAAAGCAGGGTATTCAGAACGAGTACAAAATCGACCGGTCGTTCGTCGAACTGGAGCTCATTGAGCAAGTGGATCTACATCAAGAGAACGAATAAAAAAAGGGTGTGAGAAAAACTCTTTTTATAGAAAAAAAAAATATCTAATGCATCCCCTAGAATGCGGCATTGAACACATACATAAACCAGGTCGAATCCAAAGTTTTTACAGTCGGTTCCAGTGCAATCATATTACGACATTTTTTCAAAGAATTTTTACATGAAAAAAAAAAATTACCAACATTCATCAGAAAAAATTTTTTTTTCTACCGGAAATTATGGAAAAAATTTTTTAAAATATTACAGAAGTAGGTAGAAAGTTTCACATATCGGTATTTTACGTAATTTTTGAAAATATAACATTATTGTAGATGAAAAAAATTTTTGTTATTAAAAATTTTGAAAAAGTGACATTAAAAATAAGAAGAAAAAAAATATTCTAAAGAAGATAGTGACGTTGATCGTCACTAGACTATCACACCCATTGATTAATTACGCATACGCTCGATAGGTCAGCTCGGTCAACTAATTATTTTAATCTCGGCCCACATGCGCGAGTGGTTATACATGTAATATCGATTTTCCAGCATCGTAATACCACTTGGCCATTCAGACGCTAGTTCATATACATGACCAGAAACCTTGGAGCGCGTTACGCTTACGCGAATCAATAGTGACGACCGAAGGAAGACACCGAATGACATGTATGCGTGAAAAATAAAATTCTTTACCGCCAATACACAATAATAAATAATATTTTAACTGTTTTATAAATTTAAAACAAACCTCTGAATAAATTAATTTTATTTCATATCCATATTTAATACAAATTTAAACGCTAATAAAATTTTCATCGCCTTTGTATCAAATTATATAGTATTATAATTCGATTGAAATTATATCACTACTGGATATTTGAATAATTTGAAAATACAATTAATTTTTTATAATTCAAAATTTTTTTTCGATGTTTTAACACATTAATTTAGATTTTTTACTAGTAAAAAATAATTTATGAAAAATTTATTATAATAAAAAATATTCTATTCTTGAAATTCTAAAATATTTGAATATTTGAATGTTGTTTTAATGGAATTTTCTAATAATTTAAAATATATATAATGAAATTTTTTTTTATACCGAGAGAAAATGGGGATGATGAACGGGTTATTTATTGTGATAAAATAAATCGTTATAGGCAAGCCACTGGTTCATAAACCTTATAGCTGCATGATGACTACAACGGATAGGGGGCTGTAAAGCTAGTGAAGCAAAGTATATATACAGCATGTGTGAGTTAAATCGTCACAAACCGCAACAGCCCCAACCTATATCAAAATAGATGTATTTTACTGTAGTGCACTCATATGATCGTGAAGAGAGTCAAGCATCAGACAATTCTATAGACTTTTAATTACTTCCTATCTACCAACCCTTTGAAACAATTTAATACACCCGTTTTTAAAAACATTCAAGTCACTCGATATATTTTTTTATTCATTGAACAAATAATTTATGAACACACATCATAAAAATATTCATCATAATATTTAGTTTAAAAAAATAAACAACTCAAATAATTATTTTAGATTCTTTTTTTTTTTTTTTTACTTTTATCGAAGCCTTAAGTTGAATTTTTTTATCGAATTGTTGTCTGATCAAAATTAAGATTAAAACCTTCTAACAGTCCAATTAAAGTCGAAGTACACTATATTTCCCCTCTAACCTCCATTTCAATAGTTGAAACGGATGGTGGAAGTCGTCACCAAGCGAAAACCGCTTATCTGAGTGACATCCGGCTCTTCACGAGTCTCACGGGAAAGCGAACTGCCAAAGGCACTTTGATGACATGATTTGTTTGGTCTAACTTTTGACCGTTTAGTTTCTCACGATTATTTATAACTTTATAGCCCATTTTCAAAATAAATTCATTAAGTGAAATTGAAGCTACAAAAACCTATTTCAATATTTTTTTAAAACGATTTTTCGCATAAATTCATTCATAACATATTTTCTAATGTCAATTCGGATACAAAAAAAATTATTTTATTCGTCACATTTATTAAAAAGCATTTTTTTTGCATGGAATAATCTGGTTTGTCGTAATTCAGAATAAAATGAAATAAAATTTGGACCATCAAGATATAAAAAAATTTTCACTTCAAAATATTCATAAAAAAAAAAAAACAAAAAATATCATAAAAATAAATACATTATAATGAACTAATAAATTAAAATGAAATATTCGAAAATTTGCAAAAAAAAACAACATTTGCAATAATATATGGAATAAATAATTGAAAAATCGAGTTTCAAAATCATAAAATTAATAGAATAAATTGATTTGTTCACTGAAATAAACATTGACAAGAATTTTCTATCGATTAAGTGCTTGTGCACACACAGTTGTCACGATTTCAATGATTAATGAATACATGCAAATTCCATGACCTCACTGATGTCACACGCGGTGAACCTAAAACCCTGTGCTATACGCTCGGACTAATAGTTCGGTGGATTATTCATCGATGGCGCACAGAATGCGCTTTGTCGTATTGCATTGCCGCCGCCAATAGCGTCCATAATATGGCGAGGAAACAATAAAGGGGTGAGGCTTCGCAGCATCAAAATGAGCTCTTACGCCGAGGCTTTAAAGCATCCGCAACCACCGATAAATACTGCGCGATAATACTGCGTCATCGTGGCATCAGTTACATACAAATTTCAACCATCAAATCCAACAAGATCCATGCGTTTACAATAATCTGCATCATCCCCAAGTGATTTCTCGTTATTGAAACCAATACGTCCAACAATTCAAACCCCATCAAAGAGAAACCGCAACGTCATAAAAAAATTTTCAGAAACAAGAAAAGGAAGAAAAAAATGTAAATACAAAAAAAATTTTCTATCTATATAAATAGGAAAATCCCAAATCTTTGTTCGGGGTTGATGTTTCAGTCATAATTACATAAAATCTACCTCATTCAACGCAGAATTTTATGTAGTTTCGTTTTTTTAAATAATCAAATTTTAATGATTCCAATCTACACGCATTTTTAAACCGACAGTTAGATTTTCCTACAGTTAGTTTAGAGTTCCAAGAACATCCAAAAAAATCTACGACCCCCTGGCGGATTTTTAAAGACCATCAAACACCCCTAAACCTGAAATTCATGAGAAATAGTCATCTAATATAGTGTTAAATGGTTTCTTTAGCTACAGTATTTTTCCTACAGTTAGTTCAGAGTCTCAATAACACCTAAAAAAATCAACAACCCCCTAGCGTCCTTTTAAAAACCATTGCACACCCTCCAAACCTCAAAGTCATAGAAAATAGTCGTGTCATATATTGTTAAATACGTTTTCTCGCGATGAAATTTTTCTCATAGCTACTTGAGAGTCCAAAAAATACCTAAAAAAAAAAAATAAGCAACATCCTGGCGTCGTTTTGAACTATCAGTAACTAAAAAAACTCTCTAAAATAAGTATCTCGCTGGGCGTGCACATGCTAGTAAACTAATAAATTTAAGTCAATATATAAAAAATAGTTGGCAAAGTTTTTAACGATCTCATCATTAAGGCTGTATACCTATAATGGTGTGAGTTTTTTTTTCGAACGTTGAACTAATCTGCTTGAACATTGACGCTACCAACTTTACAAATTAAAAATTTTTAACAGAAAATTCCGAATTATTCAAGAATTTTAGACATTTTAAGGCAAAATCATAATATTTTCAATTTCAAAATAGAATTCATAATTATTCAAAAATTAATTATAACAAAAAAAAAATTTTTCAATTATACCAAGTTCATTTCAAGGCTACGGGGTAAGGGCCCACACATATTTCCTCTTTTTTTTATTTTTCTGATCCTAAACGTCCTAAAGAATTATATAATGATGAAAATTTCAATTAACTTTTAGGTATTTTGATCTCACGTCACTACAACCTTAAAATCTGCAGATTTTTTAAGCGAAAACAATGAAAACTCTGTTCGAAATCAATATAACAACGTTGTTGACGCTAAAAACATATGAAACGAATTAACATTTACATAATCTTAGAAATTGCAATAACGATAGAAAATTAAACAAAATTATTAATATCTAATTTTTCCACCGAGAAAGGCGAAAAAAAAATTTTATTTACTCGAATTTGTCACATAAACTGAGCTGATATTCCGTGAGTAAAGCAAATGTAATCAAGTGAGAGGCAGGAAGCGTAAAAGCTAACTGCAGTGCTGTCGCAATGTAGAAAACTATTTGCCGATATCAACGATTTCATCAAATTCCAGATGCTTTACCTCCAAATTAAAAATCCAAATTACTTGCTGAATTAAATAACGATCTTTGATGATAATATCATTTTGATAATAAATCGAATTCATTGAAGTATTAATGCTATAACACAATCAGAATCAAAATAAGGAAATGATATTTCCCATAAATTTTAGTTTAGAAAGGATAGTTCATTTGGTTTAGTGGGTTTTACGGTTTTCCGTAAATACCCAACAATACACTGTACTCGAACGCATACGGTTAATTACAATGCTAGTAGAACAGATCAATTTACATCCGCCATTCCATCCAAATCATCTCGACACAAGGTAATTTGGCTACCACATCGCCCATTCAAGCTGCACCCAACCAACCAAATGTGGCAGCAGCAATAGATGGAAACACGTGAGAGCTTTGCATAAATGAGTCATTCAGAACTTAAAAAGAACCGCTCATGTTTGCTAGTGATTTTAATTAAATATTAAATAAATATTGAATAGAGTAATTTCATGAGAACAGACTTAATGACGTTACATATACGTGTGTAACGCTAACCGTGTTTGTTTGATGATATGTAAACAAGTTCGTTTCGTACCTAAATTGGCTGATTAACGTGAGAGGAGTACCCGGAACATCAGAACACCATTCAATAAAATAATAGACTCACCTGAAACAGAAAGAAAAATAATTTTATCAGTAATTTTATAAATATCACAAATAAAAATAAAACAAGGTAAAATTTTAATTTTTTAAATAGTTTATTAACATGGCAATCAATGAAAAATGTTACAAAATCAAAACCATTTCTAAAATTAGTAATTTTTTTTTTACCATGCAAATCTCTGCAAAAAATTTACGTATATTAAATTTATTCAATAGAAAATTCGATCGAACTCTGACGATTTCATGCACGAAACGACATATGCTCGTGTCAACTTGAAATAAAAAAAAAAAGATTCGACAAGACAGAGTATGATATTTTTTATTGACACGTATTTGTTAAGATTATTTATCTTTTTTCCTCGGTTAACCACACACACGAAGCATAGATGAATACTGGGAGATGATGCTTCAGAGACATTTCTCAAGCGTGGTTACCTAGTATAATAGGATGAGGCAAAGAGCTATAGGGCACATAGAGATGAAGAAGGCATCTCGTCAGGTGATTTTTAAAGGGCTCTTCAGAATAACGATCCGCCTCGGTATAACATGAAATTCAAATATATACTATACTAGAAAACTTCGAGTAGATAATATTGTTCCTCGGATAATGCATAATTCAACTCGAAAACAACTTGCAAATTGAAGAAAATTTTCTTTAATCAATATTTTAATTTAAACGAATTTAAAAACACTAATAATACTGTTCATTATACAGTAAATTCATCTCATTTTCTGACAAAATATCTGAATCTAAATAAAAAAAAACACGACTCTTTTAGATAATAAAAAAATCTGATTGCAAATTTTTTACAGCAGACGCGTGTATCATTGTCCAGAATAGTGGATAAGCAGCATTTAAAAATATCACTAAAATGGTCTTAAAAATTTTCAAATTAAAAAAATATTTATCTAATAAAAACAATTTATTTATAAATAAATCAATTGATTTATTGTAAAGACGATTAGTTATCGAGTATGAAGAAGGAAAGTCAATTTTATTTACAACGAGTGAAATGAGCTTAACGAATTTTACGAGACTTGGCAAAGAACGACCTTAAGTTTAAATTTCATCTGTGAGAGCCTTTGACAGAGTGCTATTACCCACATTATTACACTCTTAGCATCAAGTACATAGCCAAGAATTCACCTCTAGAAATAATCAGCGAAAAAAAAAAATTCTGCCAGCATTATAAAAGGTAATAAAGACTTAAAAGAAAAAGGTCACGAATCATACAGGTATATAAAATGATTATTGTAATGAAAATATAAAAAGTATTTCACTAGACTCTTTAATAAGTGTGTAGAAGAAGAAAAGAAACGAAATTTCATCAAATAGATGTACTATCTGTCACTTCAGGTAATTAGTTGATGAGTAATGCAGAGAAACTCATCATCCACAGCAGCAGAAACACTATATAACTACTCTGGAATACTATAAATAAAATTCTTCACTAATTAAAGCCGACCTTGTTAATGTTAACAACTCTCTAGGGATACATTTAAACAGCGACATGCTTGCATATTGCAATTTTCAACTACATTGATTCTTTTTTGTCTTAGGGAATTAAAAAATGACAAATAATAATAAATACAACCTTATATAACTGTGCTTTTTATTCTACAAAAATCCGAATTTTTCTTGTAAAAATACTCGATTGTACATGGTTGAAAAATTAAAAAAACAACGAAGCTCAGTATAACGTTAAAATGCATAGAGCCCTTAGTTATATTTTTAATCCCGCAAACCTTGAGCTTCTATAGGAGCTCACTTTGACCTTTCAGCCATGGGAGAAATTTTTTTTTTGTCAGCGGTCACATGTGCTTTCTGTGTGTCCCAATGGTAAGCTTTATCCTAACAAAAACCTGCCAAATTATCCAACATTACTTCTCTCTCCGCCATTTCCCAATGCTTTGTTTTAACTAATAGGCGGGATTACACAAGATTTATAAGCAACGTCTATTTCATCGGGAAGTAAACTGCAGAAAATACCCGCACTAGACGGTATTTAACTATTGATTCAAAACGTATACAATACTGTCATTTGATCAGGTTCTGTGAAATGTAAATACAATCATGGTATCCTAGGAGATACAAACATTGCTAAATACATGAGATGCGATTTCCCAAAGGAAGCGAAATCTCTGCACTGGGAAATTTCAAACGACAAACGTTAGTTAAGCATGACAAAAGGGAGGAGGACGATGCAATGAAATTTGCGAATCGCTTTGATTTACAGAATTACATTGGTATTTACATTGAAACAAAGTTAGTGCGAGCCATTGCTACTCGCTGGTTCAACCAACTTTATCAACAAAGGAACAAACAGTATTGGCTTTCACTCGTTTTGCTCCAATGTCTGATCCACAGCTGTCACGCCATCGATGGCGTGCTCTTTCAAGCTCTGGAACATTTTGAAACCGTTATATAGTTGATTAATGAAATGTCCTTTTGTTTGTACCACGTCCAAAGAGAGAAGTAAACCTATAGAATAGGGGTTTCGTGACGTTGGCAGACGTCCAGTCCGAAACGAACTCGCGTGCCTACACACCACACCCTTACACACTTTAGCACACCCCTTTTACTTCCCCCCAATGCTACTCTCTGATACACTCGCTCGATAAAGCAGGCATACACACTCCGTGAAATTCCGATAATTACATTTGAGCACTGGGTGCAGATGCGTTTACGTAATTCATGTTGATATTCGTGTCATGTTTTGCTCAATCTATCATAAAATCATTAAGGAATATTGATTTTATATTATTTATCTATTTAAATAGATAAAACATTAAACTGAGAAAATAAAAAAATTACCAGGTCGATAAGAAATTCAAAAAATTATCGTTTTAAAACTTGGAAAAAAAAATGATCAAAAATAGAAAGATAATTTTGTATATAAACACTTTTATATTATAAAAAAAAAACGAATAAAAATAAAATAGAGCAAAATTTAAATGTCAAAAATAATTTTTTAACATGAATATCAATAAAACAATTTTACAAACCAAAACTATTAATTAAATTAGATTTTTTTCAACCCACGCAAAGCATGATATTCCCATAATCCCTAAAATTTTCATAAAAAAAAGTTTTTAGCATGAAAAAAATAGTAAAAACACTGAAAAAAAATTTTTATTTATATAATATCTTATATACTATTGGAACTAAAAAATAGTATTTCAACCGTAAATCGTTATAACGATATCAAAGAAAAATTTTTACTAAAATCATTGGACTAGAATGTATGATTCTTCACGTTGGCACCCTTATTTTTATCGCTTGAATCCTCCGCTTTAGTGACGATAAATGGCTTCAAGACAGGCCACGACCTGATAGCAGGATATCTTTGTACATAGTTAAGAGTGTCATTATACACAACGTATTTGAAGAACTGTCGGGTGCAGAGTACAATCTGTCTCTGAATTCGCGACGATTAAAAGAAGAAAGTTGAGGCGAGAAAAGAAAAAATAAAAGACGGATAAAATGAAAAACTTAAAACGTAAAGAATGACAGAAAGATCTCACGAGTTTTTGTCACTGTCAACAGCAATTGTCAACAACAACAAAAAATAATAAAACACTGCTGTTGACATTCTTGGCTGACCAAGAAACTCTCCGGCAAGTCTAATTGGATGTTAAAAAAATTATAAACTTCCAATCTAACCAAAAAACCCAACAAAAACCTCACCCAACAATTTTAAACATCAAATATGTAAAAAAACAGTTAGTTAATAAATTCACGTTTAATTTGAATTGCCGATGAATAATTCAATAGAGACCAAATTTAATTAATTTTGAATATGTATTAGTTATATATTGATTTGTTTTTGATTACAATATGTGTTCATTGCATTTGAAATGACGAGCAAATCAACAAAACGTCCAGCGAGGCCATCATATATGATCATTGCAAAAATATGATTTTACATGCAGTCAGCAAATTGAAAGGTACTATCAGCGAGTACGTAAAAAAGGGTGTGTACGAAGGTAGATATTGAAATGGCTGGCGGCGGAAAACGTGAGGAAATCACCCCAAAAACTCGCAAATTTACGAATGGAATTAGCAATGGAAAAATTACGAAATTTAATTTCATGCTCTGTTGAGTGATTTAATCAAGAACTCACTCAACGAGGGAAGAATGACAATGCAGAACAAAAATCAATTATATAATAAATTTTTTCATGAGTTTTTGTGATAATTTTCAGTATTCGATGTACATACAATTATAAATCAAATTAAAATTTATGTGATTCATATTTTTCACTCCTATATGCGTAGAAGGATATAAAAAAGCAAATAAAATTCTGATATGACTCTCGTATTGCGCCATTACACAGATTGCATTCATAAAAAAAATTCTACGAGTAAGGGATAAAAATTATTTCACGTGAAGAATAAAAAAATCATATAAACAATAAATTATTTCATAGATTTCATATAAAAAAAAACTATTAGCCCCTTAAATTAGAAATACCTTCAAAAAAATCACTTTCAATTTTTAAAGTTGGAATATGAAATTTCAAATTAACAAAAAACTAAAAAATTCCATTATTAATTAGAAAAAAATTAACAGAATGAAAAATATACTGGAAAAAATTTGATTTTATATAAAAACATAAGTTTTATATACAATGCATAATTTATTTAGCAAGGACACGTTTGAAACAGATTGCAGATTATTCATCCAGCGGGGATATAACCAAAGCTGCGCCGTCTAGTTGTCTAGGTAGCCCCGACGCAATCTAGTATTATAATTATCATTTTACTAATAACCGTCATATCTCGCGCTAGCTATTGTTATCTCTAACTCGTTCGCTCTCTAGTTTCTGTCAGTTCTCTGAATATAGAACTTGCAGTGGAATTTTATACACAAGTATAATTACATGGATGTATAATGGTAACCGTTCATTTATCAAATTTTATTCGTGTAAAATTACTCGAGTGGATACATGATAAAATTGTGTGTATAGTTATGAAATTTTTATGTTTCTTTCATAAATACTTTCTATTAATATTAAAATTCATCTGCTTTATAGGTACATAGCCGTGTTCTCATTTACATATAAATTATATATACATGACCACTTTGAACTTCTAAACTACTTTGTCAATTTCGAATATGGAAAAAAACTTCCAAAATAACAAATAAAAACCCGGAGTTTATTCACAATTTTTTAAACGCTATAAAGTTCATGTACTTGCAATAAATTACCTAAAAAAAAGAAACAGAACAAAATGAAACAAAAAATACTTTTTTTCTGTAAAAAGGATCCAACTAATTTAAAACTTTAATATTAGTAATTGTAATGATATGTACTGAAAATGTTAAAAAACTAATAAATTTCAAACAATTTCAGATAAAACTCAGAAAAAAATTTTTTTAGATAGAATAAATATTTAAGGAATTTTTCGAATGCTTTTATTTGAAATCAGCCTCAATTTAATCTAATTCCAGCAACTATTGATCCATAAAAACATCTACATCTAAGCAATTTTTAATAATATTCCAAATCTGACCTCATTTGAAAAATAAAAATTTTTTTTCGCTAGAATAAGTATTTCCGAATTTTTTTAATCGTTTCCAATTTGAAAATCT
Organism: Macrocentrus cingulum; assembly: GCA_002156465.1. Classification (NCBI taxonomy): domain Eukaryota; kingdom Metazoa; phylum Arthropoda; class Insecta; order Hymenoptera; family Braconidae; genus Macrocentrus; species Macrocentrus cingulum. The sequence goes on from MVJL01005406.1 coordinate 14,845, forward strand.
ATTTCATTTTATTGAAAAAAAAAATCTACTTTTCAATACAAAAAATTAATAAAATTAAATTAATTTTGATTAAAATTCAAAATCTGATTCTATTTTGAAAAAAAAAAAATGTTTTTTTTTTTCATATCTTAACAACAATTTTAAATGCTTTAATTAAAAATTAATTGCATTTTATTCGAGATTAAGCTACTTTTACTACCAACAAATGATAAAATTCAAACAATTTTGAATGAACTTTGAAATTTCATCTGATTTTGCCCATGCAATCGTATAGTTATGCAATAAAAATCTGAGAATTTCATGAACCCAAGCTCTCAAAACTTTACTTTTCATCATAAATATAGTACAAGCAAAGTACTTTCATATATACACAATACTGTATAAAGCCCATGATTATCATATATACATATCACTCATTAAAAGCAGCGTAAATCCTCCAACCACCAATGTGCTTTTAAATTCACCAAGTATTACCGTAATTATTAATTCAACCTTGAAACCAACTTTAACAAATTTTCTATACTCCTTCTGCAAAATTTTTCCACAATAAAAATACTGAATTATTCGTCATAATATGTATTATCCTGAATCACTGAAGCGAGAGATAAAATTCCAAGCGTAAAAATCAAAGTTCACTGAGCAATTTTTTTCTTACTCAGTTTCTCTCTCTCTCTCTCTCTGCCACAAGACTATTTCCGCTGTGGTACACCCTCCGCATGATTCCTTCGCGTCTACGTAATTAGTTTCAATATTCCCCGGCACACTGGCGCGCGAGTCATTGAGAAATAAATAATTCTACAAACGTCTCAAGTAGACGTAGATTCTCCCTTCAATTTAATTTTCTTTTTCAACTCGCCAATAGGTCCGTACTGAGCGCATTAATTTCCTCTCTTTTATTTATATCAGCAACGTCCCAACATTGATTTCTCCATCATCAGCTTTGATGCCATTATACAAAGACGCCAAACAAAAAACAAAAAACAATTGACTCAAAATGAAGAATCCGTGACAAATAAAAAGAAATTTAAATGTTTCTGAAAACTCAATCTTTCCCTCAAGCCATACGGTTTTAATGGAAAAACTCTGCCACAGCGAGAGCTCAGGATTCAATAAGTAAAATAAAAAAAGCCGACCGTGAAAAGAAAGATAAAAGGGTATGCGACTACGATGTGAAACACGAACGAAAAAAAAAAAAAAACGAGTTGCCGCATGTAAGGAAAGCTTTTGGCTCTAGTATCTGTGTACCAAGCGCCCTCTGTGTGTATATATACTTCCTTCTTATTGCCTACACCCTCTGTCGTCGCATCGTTGTGCTTGAAAAAAATACGTCAAGAAATAAATGGTGTTTTTTGTTCTTCTTTCAAGGCAACGTCTATAAGCAGAAAAAATCAGCTAGGTGCGTCGAAAGTCTACAAATTGTTTGCTGATAAGGATGTGCATACTATCGAGCATATACAAGGGCGCAGTAGAAAAGCTCTAGATGACAATAGAACTCTTAGAAAAAAAAAAAATTCACATCATTTAAGTAAAAAAAAATTTTTTTCACGCTATTTATGAAAGAAATAATTCGAAAATGATTTAATTAAGTGAAAAAAAAATTTTTTTGTCTAATGAAAAGTGTTTAAATAATGATTATCAATTTAAATAATTGGGAAAAATCTGTATATGCTTATATTTTTTTATTTTTTATCGTGTTCAGTGAATGACAGGGCAAACATGACATATCGAGATATTTTTCTACGTGAGGGCAATGCCTTTATAAAGCAAATTCGAATGTCGATCAGTATCGCGTGACAATATCGAAAGATAGTTATTGGCAGGAACATGGACTGTCATTGTAAATCCGGAATAAATCTCGTTACAGAGTTCAGCAATTTTCAATGAAGTACTCTATGATCATCACAATGGAAGCTTTCTCTTACAAACATCCACAGACACACGTTATACCTTTGATGCGATCATGCGAAATGCGAAAATCCAAATATATTTATTGAAATACCAAAAAAAAAATTTTTATATAATATTCTTGCATAAAAATGTGTTTTAAATATCATTTTAAATCGATAATATTTATTTTTCAATTTGCAAGATGAATAAAAAATAGTAACAATTGTTGAATATTTTTTAAAATTGCTCTGTCAATAAATTATCGATGTAGAAATTGGTTTTTTTTTTTTTCATTATATATTTTGTTTTCACCGTCAGGAAAAAAATTCATGATCTATTGTTTGACAATAGTTAAAAAAAATTAATTTTAATCAATCAGTTCGAGATTGACAATAATAAATGATTGATCAGAGAGAGAAAGCATGTATATAGTTTTTAGATATTATCGATCCTATTGCGGACATCGATGTCGCAGCTGGTGCACAAATTTTTCCAGTTTCATACATGCGAAAATAGAGATGAGAGTGACTAAAATAATGAAATAAAATGAAAAGGAAACCAATACGAAGAGAGTTCATACTGTGAGAACAATTTATTCACCGAAAACCTATTAATGCTCGTTTTTCAACGTTTTTTTCCCCAACCGCAGAATAAAGGGGAACTCTTTTTTTTTCGATCAAATACCTCTTCATGGTCGAAATTTTTGTTTTATTTTTCACCGAATTTTTTTTATTTTTGTTTTTTTTTTTGTTCTATAAATTTTATAATTTTCCTTGGAAAACTCAATTCCGTGAACAATTCAAGACATATCCAAGTTTTACATAGCCACCATATATCACTATATATGCATTGTCTGCGTAAGTCAGTTGTTCTCGTTAGTCTGATTAAACTTCTTTGAGCACTCAAGTTTGAAGAGACGCAAATGCGAATAATGATCTTCCGGGAAATGAACTTCGTAAGCAAATTCAACCGGTCATAAAATTCATCATCAATCTGAATCATTAAAAAAATTCCAAACATAAAAACTAAAAAAAGAAAACTTTTCTATTTACCTTAAAAAAAAAAACTCCATTTAATAACAATAAATAATAAAAAAATAAGTAAAAAAAAAATAATTAAAAAAAAATAGTGTTTCACAACAATTGAAAAAATATTAAAAACTAAAAAAAAAATTCAATAAAATTCTACTCGAATTTCTAGTCACGCTGTACGAAAGTCAGCGAACGCGCATATGTGGCAAAGTTAAAAAAAATTTATTGGTATGCATAAGGTGATTTATGATAGAAATACATATTTTAAAGTTTCATAAAAAAAAAAAAAAATCATAAATTACAGTGACAAAACGGATAGTCTGTACATATCCATCAATAATTTATCGATTTTCATGGCGACACACACAGCTGATAAGTTTTCTTGCCAATTTCTGGTGGGAATATGACTCTGTCAGGCGGTTATATAGTATTGTCAGGTGTGAATGTGACTGGAAATGCAGGTCACAGTCAGTAGCAAGAGATTTTTAACGACTGTTTCCGTTTTTTTTATTACGTGCTATCAAAAAATGCTGTATTAAACATGATATTTCCGACAGTTGTACTACATTCTTTACAATACTATTATATAAACATTTTTTTTTAATAAATTAACTATATTTTGACAATCCATCTAATCAGGATCACGTGCACTCGACCCGAAAACTTCAAGAGTGTCACGAGCAATTGAAATGCAAAAGCCCCTGACCTCTTATCACCAAGGTGAAAACATTTTCCTCTCTGCGAACATGCAACCTTTCACTCAAGTCCTTTTCACCAACAGCTGTTGGGTGAAACCTTAGAATACACGATTAGAGATTTGTAAATGAGCCTGTGCACACTCTGCAGAAGGTACAGTGGACCATCAAGTAGAACTGGGCTGTAGTGAGTATGTGACATCATTGGGGCCGACGAGTGGACGTGAATGAACACTAGCGACAAAGACCAAGAATGGACTAGAAGCATGTCTCCAAGAGGGCGTCATATCGACCCAAAGCTATATATACAGTCTACACTTTTCATCTTCGACATCGTCGTCGTCGTCGTCGTTGTATACCATTCACACATGCTCAACCCCTCGATGGATACCCCCGTCACCCTCGAGCCATGTTGGACCGTGTTGGTTATACCAAAACATACACTCTCGAGCCGTGAAAGCGTCATAGTAGGTACTAACGGTCTCCAATGTCAGTGCACATGTCAACTTGAACGTGTACTTGGACGTAAGATTGGCGTCTTGATGCATGGAATAGTCTCTCGAGAGTGGCTTGACATTATCACTCTATCCAGAATCGATTAATTGTATCTGACACGTCTTCAATTATAATCAATAGTCAATGTAGCAAATTAATGAAATTCCGATACCTATCTATAAATTTGGAGGTTTTATAAATACGCTGTTACAATCGACATCACACGCAATATCAACAGATTTATATGCTTTTAGGGATAATGTTTATTTATTTAATCATACTGAAAATCCAGAAAATGATGAAAATTTTTATACCTCACTAGCCATTTCTTTGAATTTATCCAACTAATGATCGCGAAGAAAAAGTTTTTTTTTTTTCCTCTGAGAAATATTAATTCCTGCCAGCTTCACAATAATCAAGCATTAATTGAAAGTCTTTAATTTCAGAGTGAATTGCGGATTGAAAATTAGCAATGGGGTGATTTCACTTTTTTGATAGACCGGAAACCGGAGTAAAAGTCGAATGGCCTCTGGCTCAATCGAGTCGTTCCAAATCGATAAGATGCGATTCCCCTTGGGAGAGGGAGAGCGTGATCCAGGACTTTCTAGACCACTACTGCACACACTAAAATAACTTCCCTTTCACCAACACACATCCACACGGACACCCAATACACATTCAACAAAGTCACCCCTAGTGTGCGGCTAAAAACGGAAGTTGCTTGCGGGAAGCACGAACTACCATCGCAAAAATAAACACAACTGCGTTAAAACAATAACGTTTTTATATACTTTTGCTATATAAAATTCTACATAACTATATGTATATATTTTAACAGTCTCTGCACTATATATATATTTACTTGTCACATTAATATCCACGAGATCCAACCTTCACGTTGCTACTGGATAATTTTTTTAAATTAATATTTGCTGTGTGCAACTCTGTACACCAGTTGCCCTTTTTTTTTCTTTTTCATTATATACCTTTGGCAGAAAGTGGGGTGTGTGAGTTTTCATATCTCTAAAATATTACGTAATATATGTATATATATACATATTCCTCTTTCATCCATTTATTTTACTGTGAATATACATATTTTTGTATACACGGAATATATTTTCGGATTATTTTCACCGTTTTTTTTATTGAGACCCATAAAAACACCAGAAAGTAAAATTTTATTTACTCTACTTATTCGTCACACACCGAAAAAATAAATAAATAAATAAATAAAATAAAAAGACGAGAAAAAAGGAAAAAAAAAACTTTGATAATAAATTTTTGGTAACTTGATAAGCATTAAATAAAATGTTTTTATAATCAATTAAGCATAAATTAAAAATCTTAATAATAATTTAAAGCATATGAAACTTATTGATCGGAAAAAATTAATGAATAAAAAAAAATCGATTGACAAAAATGATAATAATGACATTTATTTAATACAAAAAGACAAAAACTGATTTTATAAATTGTTTTTTAACAATAAAAATTTATTTTTTATTTGCTTATAATTTTTAAATTAGATTTTTTCTTAAAAGAAAATATTTCTATAGTCGAAAAATATTTGGAAAAATGGTGTAAACATTGCATATATAGCGATAAAAAAATTTCAAATGAAAATTTTGATATATTCCTGTATAATAAAATTTTTTAAGTAAAGAAAAAAATTGTCTGGCTTTTAGAAATATAAAGAAAAAAAAAAATTTAGCGACCACAATAAAGTTTGAAGTGTTCTAACCTCTGATATCTATAAAAGTTTTATATTCATAATTTGATTTTACAGTCTTAAATGTTTGATTATATGTGTGAGGATTCCCAGCAGCGAAAACATTCCGGACACAAGAGTTTCTGCTGAATTTTATCATTCGGTTTACCCACGAGACGAGGCACGACCGTAAAGTCGAAAATTTACGAGAGCTATTCTCATGACATTATTCGCGACTTGGGTCATACATAACCGGAAGCAAAGCCTGGATGCAACGTGTGTCCTGCAAGGACCTAAGGGTTATATCGAGGCATACAAAGCGACCCCCTCCTCTCCCATCACCCCTATGTATCGCTATATATGCTAGGTAGTTCGAGCGATGCTCCCGGTGGACAGCAATATTCAGAATCGAATATCGATAGGCCACTTTGTGTCTCCTAAATTACTAGTTAGTTCATTTGAACATGCGTATTCAAGTCTAGACAAATTATCGCCCTATATCTTAGACTCAATGCAAGAATTTATTTTTTTACCATTTTAAAAAATGGTAAAAAAATCGAAAAAATTGAATATTGCTAAAAAATAGGTATTCGATTCTATGGTTTTTTTTTTTTTTTTTTTACGAAAACTAAAGCCACGATTTAATATCATTATAGACGATTTTTTTACATGTATGTAAAACAAACGAAAAAATTTTGAAAATTTTAAGAAACAGACAAATAATGAAAAATATTGAAAATTTTCCTCAAATTTTTGGCACTTTTTAGCATATTTTAGTGCAATAAAAAATAAAATGAGGCAAAATTGTTAACGTAACATTAAAAATTTTCATCAACTTAAGAATCATTTCGAAAATTATAGCATTTTTTCAAATTATTCGAAGCTTAGTATTACCATCTTTATGTAAAAAATTCATTTCTAAAACATCAAAATAAAGCAAAAAGAATTAAATTAATTAAACTTTCAACGAATAAAAAAAAACAAGACAAGAAAAAAGCAAAAGGTAGTTTTGATCAATGAGCGTCGATAATGGGCAATTGCCAAAGTCCCAGGACGAAAGCACGTAAGCAATTTGGAAAGGAAATAGATACCCTATATCTATTATAACAATTGTCCTACGACCAATTTTCTATCGTGCTTAAACTTTCAATAGAATTTCCGTTTTATTCTGAAAATCTTTTCAATTGCACATAAAATTAATCATAATTAACCCTAAAAAGTATTTTTATCATTGTATAAACGTTTAATATAATTTAAAAACATTTATTATTCGATATTTAATCGAAAACTTTATTTAAAAAATTAAGAAAAATCAAATTAGTCATAAAAATATTGAGTAAAGTGTTTGCAAAGACAAAAAAAAAAAACACTTTTTGTATTCTCTGTAATATTTTAGGGTTCCTCAATAAACTAGAGCTTTATACAATAAAAATACTTAAAATTACAGTCGAGTACTGAAGCATGGCGAATCCGGGAGTAATGGCTAACTGGCACTTGCTCGAGTTCCTTCGAGTTTTCGAGACAAAAGAGTATACGTGGTGAAGCCACAACCACTATCAACAGAAAGGCAAAAGTGAAGTATAGTGAGAAAGAAGACCCAAGAACAAAAAGCACGAACAGACCTTGGAAAAGCAGTTCAGAGGCTGAGATTGTAATTATACTAAAGCAAAGTATAATCTACGACGTTGGACGACTGCAGAAGGTTCCAACACCGACATTTTGTCATGTTGTGTCAACTAGCAGCCTCGAGGAATTTGTTTTTTTCTGCCAAAAATAGAATATGCAACCTTCCACAAATATAACATATCTATAGCAACATTTCACCTATTTTTACGAGTGGAAAAACTTCTGAAAAAAAAAATATCTGACATTTATATAAAAAAAAAATTCAACTAAAACTCATCATTCCGAATTGAGATAATTAATTTTTTACAGTGATTTAAATAAATTGAAAGGAAAAAATATTTTCTAGATCTTAAAAAATGATAAATCTCATCACAAACTTTTTTTCTACTAATCAACAGTAAAAATCCATAAAAACAAAATAGTATCGTAAAAATTATGATGAAAAAAAAATTTTTTTTTTCTACTAACTCACTTTATATCCAAGATTTTACATCTGCACACAATGGTCTTTTATAATAGACATACCTTCCACCCCCCAGTGTCAGATAAAAAATTTAATTTCTCCCTCTTTATTCTCTATAGACTTTTGCCTGAATGTCCTACTACGATTCTCGTTGGGAACGAAACCGACTGAATTATTCTCTCGTCAAGCGAAACTATATAAAATCAAGGAAATATTTAAATGAAAGAGAATTTATTATTAAATATTAAGAAGTAGCATAAATTATTTCAACTGTGATAAAAAATGATTTTACAAAAATTCTCATATTCACAAAGTCTTTGATAATATAACTATACAAGGTAGATGATAAAATCCGAAAGCTTTCACCGCTATACCGTCAGACTATTGCTGTCCGAATAAATTGCTGCTTCTCCTTTCAAGCCTCAAGCCCATCACGAAAGTATTTTCAAAGTATGTATAACTTGAAAAAAGCAAAAATATATATATGTGAAGAAGAAAAATCGTATATTCAGTACGAGAAATGTGGTAAAGCCCGGAATAACCTCAATTGAGTTTTTGTCGAAATTGAAAATCGATCGATTTTGTGCTTACAACTAGTTTTATTAAACTTCTTATCGCATCCTATATATCTGCACAAATTTTCACGACTTAAACTGAATAAATCGAATATTTATACGTTAATAAGAATGATCTCAATAAATCGGAATTTCTATAGAATTTTTTTTTTGCGTATATACTGGGTGTATATAAAAAATTATTTTGCTGATTTAAATTGAAATATCTTCAAAACTATTAAAGATAGAAATATTCCTCAAGATACCTTTTTTGTAGACAATTTTATTAGCTACAAAAAAGATTCTTAGTAAAATTTATCAAACTTCGATTCCTATCGAGATATAAGCAAGTAAAATCCTCTCAAACTTCCTGGTGATACATTTTCTCAGTTTTGACACGTGATATGAATATAAAAAAAATTATACGAAAAAGTGATGTAGTCAATTCTAATCATGAATTTAATAATTCATATTTTTCTGGGCAATTAAATATTTTGTTTAATTTAAAAAATCTAAAATTTCATCAAATAAGTAATACTTAACAATTTTCTACGATATTGAAAACTTATAATAATGGATTAAATATCCATTTAGTTGAGCAATAATTGCACAGTTTAGAATGGTAAAATGATAAATTTCACGATTGCTTCATGGCGATTGAAAATTGAATTATACGTGTTCTCGAGGTACATTTACCAGTTTGCACCGGATTAATTGCTCTTCGTATACATACACGGAATATAATTAAAACTTTAATACCAAGCATTTGATAAGAACAAAGGTCCTATACAAGTAGCTACTTGACGCGTTCTCACCTTCTCCGCAGAAACTAATATCAAACATATACTCGAAATTATTAGTCGCGTCGTTTATAACATCACGAATTTACACGGAATATATACACCAAATATACACTCGACAACTACTCAAGGTCATCGAGGCTGCGCGTATTCACTCGGAGGCACTCTGCAGCGTGCATTATCCATTTACTCGAAGCTCCAGACCACTCCACGCCGTTTCAAGAGGATTCAATCCACCCCCGCCCCCCTTAACCCTCCCATCGCCATTCTGTCTTGCGTTCCTTCCCAGAAGTACACTATATAGAATCCCAAAAGTAAAAAAAAAACGCAAAAGCCAACTCTGGCCATTGGCTAGTTTTTCGCACTAAAATAATTTATCACAGTTGGAAAAACTAAAATTCCTCAAGGAGCTTATTTAAAAAAGTCTTTCAACAGTTAGTTTAAAAAAAAAAAGTAATTTCATTTGTTTTAAATAAATGAAAAAAAAAAAATTTTTTAATTCCATCTATAACGACATGAAATCATGAATTGTAATATTTTTCAATCATTTTTGCGTTTCAATAAAAAAAAAAATCAAAAAAATTTTTATTTTGAATAAATAAATAAATATCAATTATTGTATAAGGGTATAAGACATTTTTTATATAACAATATCCTATTGAAAAACTATTGAATGCGAACAAAAATTTTTTTATTGATTGAAAAATTTTTAAATAATAATTATGACAATTTGAAAAAAATTTTGATTTAAAAATGAAAAAGAAAAAATATTTTTTTTCTAATAAAATTAATTACACTAGTGTATGTGTGTATACATGAATCAGACAAACAATTTCTATTCAAGCAATAATTTTCCGCATTTTCCCGAAGCTTTTACGAGGCTTTTTCGTAGCACAGTCTTTAAGAGTAAAGAGAGGGCTTTTGCCTTCACTAATAATAAATCACAGACATCCTAAGCTACCACATCTCTCTTCCAGACGGTTATTAGTGGCGTTCGCATCACAAGATCCACAAGTAGAGAATGCTTCATCACAACTTACCTATTATCCATCTGCACATCGAGTCAACTAGTATTTTCTCCCCAACTTCAGACCATTTAACTACTTTAAACTCTTCTACCTATTTTTTAAGTCAAATAATACCATAAAAATTGCATCTCATATACGATTAATACAATTTAAGTACGAAAAAATTTTTTTTTCAACGAAATCAAGCAGAAATTCAAAAATTTTCTTAGTTAAAAATTTTTTTACTGTACATTTCTGACGTAAAAACCACCAATGATTCGACAGGATGTGATGTTATAGCTAGAAGGACACTGTAAGGAAGAAGACACCGCGGTGACAAGCCAGTTGCAAGTTCAATAGTATAGGTACTATCAGAGCGCAGATCCATGAGCTTTAGGAACATAAATGAAAATCTGATTCGAAACTTCCCAAGAGATTCACTATATATATAGGTAACTCAACTCGAATCTTCTGAATCTCCGATAGGACAACGCGAGTGAGGCATTAGTTGAGCTATGGGTCTAGAGAAAGAGTTGGTGAACCACAAAATCACAATCGGTCAGGCGCTGCCTGACGTAAATTGAGTTCTACTACTTGCTTCGCGGTTGAGCAACTCACAGAAATTATCAAACAAACGTTTTCTGAAATTTTTGTAATTAGCTTTTGTTTAAACAATTTTACAGCTCTCTACAATGATTTTCAATTTTTCGTAGTTATTTTTTCACGTTTATCACATTTAAACTTTAATTTAAAAAAAAAAAATCAACAAAAAATTGCAAGAAAACAGGAAAGGACAAAAAAAAATAAAAGAGAAAACAAATACAAAGATATAAATTGAATATTTTCAGAATTTTTAACTCAGTTACTTCAAAGAACTAAATTTTTTGATGATTTTCACCTTTATTTCAAGATTCAAAAAAAAAAAATTCATTCGACATCACGTAAATTGAAATGATAATTCAAATTTGAAATTTTATTATCAAAATTCTGATGACTACATCAAAATCACCTTCATCACCTGAATTTCCCGAAATTTTCCAATCAAGACGGCTATAACCCATAAAAGTAAATTTTGATAAAATTACAGAAAAAAATGAATTTAAAAATGTTATCATCGAGAGAGCTAGAGAATAAGCGGACAGTATATGCCGCGCACGATGGCAAATCCGATCGTTCCGCTATCCC
>MVJL01005408.1:0-94649 GCA_002156465.1 Macrocentrus cingulum
TTTTTTTTTTTTTTTTTTTTTTTTTTTTTTTTTTTCCACAGCTCGAGGCCTTGATAAAAATTTAAGTCAAAATTTGAGTTAAAAAATTTTTTTTAATAATACTAATTAAAAACGAATTAACTTTTTTTCACTATTAAAAACTTGTTCTCGATAGTATATACAATACACCTGCAACTGGATTCCAATAAAGAAATAAGTGAAGTCGCGTGGAAGGTGACTTTACAGCCGTTACTCACGTCACATTGAAAGTTTTTACAATAAATATAAAGATCAATCTCGGTTCGGTAGAGCGAGATCGCTTTGGGGCTGGGTGTGGAGAGAAGGAAAAGGCATTCTTTTAGGTAGCAGCTGCGGTCCGATGAACCGTGAGCTTAAAGTTGAACTTTGCAAAAAAAAAAAAAAAATACTGAATATTTGCACGATAAAAAAATTTTTTTTTGTTTATCTACGTAGATTATTACGTGAGTAAACTGCACAGCACTGACTATAATGTCATTTACAGAATACTTCACGTATTTTTCCACCGTCGTTATTGCAGCTTTTCTTCTCAGCTGCTTGTGGAATTTTAATTCGGTCACTACGGTGGATTATTTCTTGGAATTAAGCCTTGGAAGGTGAAACCAATTGGTAAAAGCACTCAGACCAAACAAACCGAGTTATTAGAAGGTTTTTGGAGGGTCGTGGGACACGTTGGGAGCCGGATATCACACGGATAAGGTGATATATAACCCCTGCAATCAGCTCGACGTGAAATCTGAACCATTTATCGACCATTAAATCGATAAATCGCCATTTTGGCGGTCTATCACGACTCTCTGATGCTTGATGGCACTTAAAATACAGTATTCTACCATCGAATGCCATCTCCGGTCACACAGGACTAAGTTTTTACTGTAGTAGGTCGTGAACGGTGCCCTGGAGCATCAGAGTCCAGTTTGCAAGTTAGAGAGTGTCATGAAGCATCAGAGTTGTATTAGAGTTCATTTTCTAGAGTTCAAAATGATTATGCATTGGTTTGAACCACTGTTGCTTAGGGGCATACTCTCTGTAGGCCCATAATTTTGTGTTTGTAAGTTTATCTTGAGATATGAGTCAGATAATTCGAATTGTAACTCGGAAAACTGATTTTATCTGATTAAAAAAAATTTTTTTCTCAAAAAATCTCGAAAACAAAGCAAAATATGAAAAAAAATTATTCTACATTTTTTATAGTAAATTTAATTTGCTTTAATTTAATTAAGGTAAAAGTTTTACCTATCTCACTTAGTTACCGAGTTATCGTCGAAAAACTAAAAAAATTCATGAAAATCGTAAGATATTCAAGAGTACCGATTTTGAAAATTTTACTAAAAATATAAACATTTGTTTTTACATCATTAAATATCACAAAATTTATTATTTTTATTGATTCAGCTTGAAGAAAACAAAAATTCTTTCTTGGCTGACCTAATATAGGTTGTTCTACTGAGAAATCATAGAAACAGCGAAAAATGCCGTTTAAATTGCAATTTCTGTCAAGTTTTTCTCTTGAATTTTTTAAAAAAAGTGTTGATCTTATTTTTAATCAATGTTTTGATAAAATATTTATGAAAAAAAATTTTTTTTTCACAATAAAAATGTGATTTATTTGAGTAAAAAAAGCTCTAAAATAACAAAATTCGTTAATCAAATTATATTGGAGACCGAACGTGATTTTATTTGTGTTATTGATTAGTTGGATATTTTTTTTAGCAGAGAAATTAGTGTCTAACCTGGCGCCAGTGACGTTTCCGCAGATGATGGGTTCCTCTGCGTCGTCGAAAGCCCAATTGGACGAATTCCAACTCCACCTGTTGGAAAAGAAAATAAATCTTTCTCAAGACGTTCTCCAAGCAATGTATGCATGCACTCTTATCCAAGCATATGTAGTTATGCCAACAGAGAAATGTAATAAAAGGATAATCTCGTTTTATTCCTTGTGCGCGAAGACTAGTTGAAAGTTTTATGCTATAGTACACGATCTCGCTTGGTGGTAATAAAAATAAAAATAGCTACTCGTTTTTTGATCCTGACAGTTTAATCACAATAAAGGTTGCTGATGTGTCGTTACTTTTTCTTTGAAAAGACAAAAAAAAAAAAATTGACATATACGTTCGATTTTCTAAATCTGCCTATAAATTTAAATTATCGATCTATTTTGGATTTATTACATAAATAGAAAACGCATTTAAAAAATTTTAAAAAACATTAAATTATACTATTCTGCTAGAAAAAGTAGAAAATAAAATTAATTTCACCTTAACAACATACATATAATTCACCTTTAAAATGTCTTCAACAAGATAAACTCGAGTTTATCCCAAGTGATGACGATGATTGAACTCGACGCTATAACATTCGACCCTCACCCAAACCGACAGCGTCACAACCATCATCCAACAACTTAATTCACTTACGCCGCAACAATAGGTGTTAGTTGTCAGCCGTTAAAAAGTTTGACATAACCGAGTGATAACGGCCACCACACACAAACACCAAGCTAAAGAGAATGTTTTTATTACATCTACTAAATAGTAATTACATCCTCGTGCATGTTGCAAAACAAATAAAAGACTACGCTACACATATAACCGGAAAAAATGTGACAACAGCCTAACACAGCGCTCTTTAGAGGCAAATTTTAATATTCGAAAAAGTGAGCCTCCAGAGATAATGGTTCGTCGGGTGAAAAATAAATGGCTAGAATGAAACACAAAACTCTTTAAAGGAGGGGCGATGGGTAAAAGGGAGAGAAAAGCCTCATGAATATCAACCGCAGTGACCCAAGCAGTTTGCACACTCTCTGCTGGTCTTTCTCCACGGTATTCACAACCGGACTTGGGTAAAAGCTTCCGCTTTCAATTTAGATTATTATGACAAACTTAAAACCTGATGGTAAATGAAATATTCTTACTCTCTCCAGTCGACCTGGGTATCATTGGGTTCCTGATGCCTCACGCATTTGTTTCTCAATTCTCCCATGTATACCTGCAGTGCAAATAGCGCAAAGACCATGAGACAGAAGATTGTCAGCGTCATGACCTCGGCGAGTTGCTTGAAACTGTGTAGGAGAGCATTGATGATAGTCTTGAGGCCTGCAACAAGAATTAAAATGCACTTTAGAGATGCGGAGAATGATCGAGGGCAAGCATAGATGAACATGTTGGAATGAAGCGAGCTGCTTACAGATGGGCGCGCGAAATGTCCTATTGACCTAGTAGGCAGAGTTTCTACCTCACTCCCATTCTCCAACGAGTCGTTAGAAGGCTATTCATTCTACTGGATGTTTGAGGGGACGCTCAGATCGAATCTACAGTGGATTCTGCAAAATGTATTGTTCCGACTTGACGAGTCCTCTCTCTCACTCGGTGATCAAGAACATAGCAGAAAACACGAGGCTTGCTGACAATTTCAGTGAAAATCCAAAGGCTTAGATAGTCTGTAATTTTCCTGCTGTCATTCTCGTATATTTTCGCACTGTTTAAATCGATTTTTTTGTACCCTTAAAGGTACTACGTTTTAAATTTTATGAATGACTTTATCGAGAGAGAAAAAAAAATTTTAGACATGAAAAATTGATTTTTATTTTTTATTTTCCTTTTTTTTCTTTATTGCTCATAAACAATTTTTTCCCACTTGGTAAATAAACTGTATAAAATAGTTTAAAAAAATGTAAAAAATAATGAAATCTACTGATATAATAAATTGCACGATTATTCTATGATATTAAATTTCATAGGAAATTTCCTGTTAATCTGATACAAGTGGACAGTGATGATGTAGGTAATCAGAGAAATAAGTGATCTCTATAGTATGAGAGACATATTGTTGTCGCGTTAATTCACTCCTGACATAAACACATTACGCTGCACTCTCTTCGTCATTTTGTGTCAGCGTGCGAGCATCGACAGTTGCTCGTCGTGTAATTGCAACAGCTCGTACACATTGGCCATGTCACGTTTGCGATCCGTTGGCACTCTATCTCACACTGACCCTATACTCATACATATGCTAATGCAATACCTCTAGTCTGCCTGATGCACGGGGGGCTACTCTATCCTATTTACGCCATAAATGCATCGTGGAATGCATTTAAAAGTGTACAGTATATGGCGTATGAGATTGTACAAAGTGCCAGATAAATCCTTAATTTTATTCCCCCGTGTTATCTGCTAGTTGTCGCCAAATTTGTCTCGCAGAGAGAGTGCCAAGGGGATTGATCGTCCTTTGATACCTCTGGGGGTCGCTACACTACTCTCTCTATAATAGATTACAATTTGTAGCTCAACTAGCACGTTTCTCCCAGCCTGCTTCTGTGGTTACTGTAATTAATCCAATTGTCCAATCGATTTAGCGTACAAATTTGCTTGTATATATGCATGTATGTGATTAGTTCGAGTGGAATTGAGATGATAATTATTTTCATTTGTCGAGTAGATAGAGCTGAGAGATGATTGAATAACTTTTCCTGCCATCAGTTTCCTGTCCGAATTCAATAATTTATAAATGATTGATGTTATTTTAAAGTTATTATTATTATTATAAATATTGTATTTTAAATGTTGCCATAAAAAATTAATTCGATAAAATTTTGTTTTACGTCTTTTACGATGTCATTTATGACTTTTTAGATATTGAAAAATAGTCGAAATTCAAATAAAAAAATTTTTTTTTCTTACTTTTTTTCGTCATTAATAATTATTTTACATTTCAAATAGAAAAGTTCTACAAAATTTTAGTATATAATATACATTTTTCAAGGCAGCTTATGAAAAAGCGGGTTTTGAAAAAAAGTGCGCGTTGTTTGTCGAAGTCGCATGCGCGCAAGCTGCACCAATGAAAAGCCAGCGCTTGCTGTCTCTCTCCCTCCATGTCTATATCTATCTCAAAATGTCGGACGAATGTTTGGGTTTGGACACGGCGTCGTCGGTGAAAGTTTAATATTAAATATCTCTCAAAGTCAGCTCAAATAGACGGGAAAAATTGTCGATATTGCGTTGCAAACGCATTCCAACGAGTATTATCCATAAAATTATGGTGAGCGAGATGAAAAAGTGCGGCAGTGACGATGTGTGGTGGTCGCGGTATGACAGGCAAGTTTAGACAAATTTTTAAGGCCAAAAACAGGTCAATTGTTGGAAAAAAGAACGATAAAAGTGAACGAATGGCATGTGTATCGTAGTATAAATTGATTAAATGAATAAAATCAGTCTTGACATATGAGTTAACCTCAAATAAATCATGAAATATCTATTCAATTAATTTTGTAATATTTTTGCACAATTATTCCATTGCAGCAGTGGTTTGAAGGTGGATTTCTTTGTGATTAATAACAATATTGATTTTTTTCTTGAGTGATTTTTGAGGTTATCTCGGTTGTTTGAGTGTTTTCAGTCACTGTCTATCTGACAAATATTTTTTTAAACCCTGTTTGAAGGTTTTCCAGGGTTTGAAGTATCCTAAAGTGCATGAAAATGACTAATTCATAATTTTCTGACTCTGTTTAAAGTTATTTCAGAGTTTGAAATGCTTGAATGGACTTTTGGTGGACAAATTTTTCAGGGTTTCAAGTTTTTAATTAAGTAGATACTTAAATGACCGTTTTTATTTATTTTTAACTGTTAAATTGTTGCAGAGTCTGAGTTTTTACCAAGATATGCCTGAAACTGATAAAAATTCGACTCGAGACTCTGTTTCGATACAAAATAATTATATTAACAGATTCATAGATCAATTTTTGTTTACTTTCAACACATTTTTTCTAATTATTAATTTTTCTGATAGGTGCTTAGGTCAAGAGTGTCAATCTTCAGACAAGGCATGTACAGGACTCATTGTTTTGGACAATTTACGTCTTTTCACGGAACCTCAGGCTGGATTTCGGGCCTGCCGTCAATTCTCATGAACAAAGAACTTGGAAGAAAATCATCCTGCCATTTCCATCGATATTACTTCAAAATAATCAAGCTTAAAATTGAAGTAGAAGCCGTGTATGTCAATAGGTCGCCTGGACAATTCGCAGAAAATTTTCACCAATTTTCGTCGAGCTGTACTCGGCAAAAGGGTACTCACGCTAGTGTGTTTGGAACCAGTCTGGATATTTCACACACTCTTCCCGCGGTGTCGATGATGATTGGAGGAAAAATGTACAGTGGTAGGTTTATATTATAATTTGAATTGATTATTACAATCATTACTGATATATTGTGATCAATCTTCTATATTTGTGTCGATTAAAGCACGTAGAATACATGAAATTTTCGTTCAAACTGAGGAACGATCGAAAACATGTTTTACCTACGTCGATGAGATTAAAGTCTATAAAATTTATATGCAGTCGACTTGCAACCAAATTCGTATACTAAAAGCAACACCAACAAATATTTTTTCGTATTTCAATTCATTGCGACAAATGAAATGTCGGCTTTATTGCTTGTATCGTTTAATTTTACACTTTCAATTGTCTTTTGCTTTGATATTATTGTAATAGGTGGAGAAAAATGTTACAATTGAGTATGATAATTTTTTTTTTTACGAAAAATCACTTCAATTTTGATTACAGCGATCGTCTTGCAACGCTGATGCCCCATGAGCAATGTATGGGGACTATAAAGAGTCCATGGAATATTGCATCGAGATAGGTTTTTAGTGCCTCAACAGCTTCTGCCACCGATGGAAACTAATCGTTGCCGAGTTTAGGTAGCAATTGCTTTTTGCAATTTGTTTTTTTATTGTGAATGCATAAAAGTATAAGTAAAGTAGCTTCTGTGAGTGGAATAAAGTGGAATTAACGCAATTAAACTAACATAAAGTGAAGTTGAGACATAGCAAGTGCATTAAAGTGAAGTGAATAGTGATAATAGTGCAAATAGACAATGGATTGCTGAAGGATCAACGCATCGTTGGCCGTGGAATGACGGTGAGTCTCGCATGCGATGATTATTCCTACATGAAAAAATTTTTCTTTCCAAGATTACCCATAAAATATTCTACTGCGAGTCATGTGGTGATTTTGGAGAATTTTTTTCGAGCAGGCTATATGCGATATGCATTGGCAAGCATTACTCGATCAACAAATAATATCTTGAAAAATATTCTTGCCAATATTATCATCAAAAATATTATTTAAATATTTGATGAATCGAGTGGTGAATGTGTGTGATGATTTTTTGTATAGCATTTCCCTTATTTTCACAGTAACTTTGTTTGCTTTTTTTACGACCTTCAATACTTTTTTTCTACTCATTATTTCTTGCTATTAACGAATTTTGATTGAATTTATCTGTAGTTTTATTAATATTACCCGCAGAAATTGATTTTATTTCCTTGCAATGTCGATTTAGCACGCAAAAAAATAGTTTTTGTTTTATCTGTCGAGTCATGGATGATTTAAACAGGAAGTATTACTATTTCTGCCTTTTAAGAAATCATAATTAACTAAATATTAAATTTTTTATTTATTTTAAATTTAACAATTTCCCAATTTTTGACAGGCTTTTCAGCGAGTAAAGTACATGCCTATAGCGTGCAAGTATTTTACTCTTCAATTTCACTCGATTTTTTTGCGTGCGAAATCTTGTGAAAGTTGAATTTTTATCCCTGATTAAGGGCAGCAAAAGGACAAGGGGGGACAATAACAAATAGTTTGTGCCCGGGCACTTAATAGAATCAGAATGCGTGCGAGTGTGATTTTTTACAACCGTTTCCGTTTCTTGTATAGAAGGTCGCGAGCGCGTAGTTTGTATAAGTAAAGCCAATTATTATTATTATTATATTAAGTGCATACGTGTGTTTATCGCCAATGCATATCATTTTATAACTATTTCATACTATCGTTATTGTCACTTGTTGCTGTTTCGGTCTCGGATTGAGACCGTCAGCCATATTAATTGTGTTCCGCGTATGTAAATTGATAATGATAACTATGATTTTTCGTCAGGTTTAATTATTATTTTGTCGGAGTAATAATTCAAGCTGACAAAAATCTATCATTACTTAATTGTCACCGTTGAAATTATGTACTTAATGTGTCCCCTGAGCAAACCCTACCTCTCAAAACTGACTGTATATTCAGTAAATTAACGCAAAAATACAATTCCTGCGGAGCAATAATTTTTAATGTTTATTTATAAAGCAATCAATTCATTAAATAGTTATGTTACGTAGTTGTTGTCATTTTTTAAGTGATTTAATTCAAGTTTTACATTAATTTTGTTGATATGAAGATAAAACGTAGATACAAAATGAATACATGGTCATTTAAATTAAAAAGATCTGCCATCATATTCAGCTATATATCGCAATAGCGTGTAGATTGGTTTTTCGATCATTTTGAGGTGTTTATTTATAATAACGCGCTATTACGTGGGAAAGCGTGCTTCTTCTCTATATCTTTATATAAAAATATGATAAATATAACGTTAAAAATTTTTTTTTCCTTAATTCCCAATAAAATTCATGTCATTTAAAAACATTTTTAACCCAAAAATCAATTTTTCAAACCAGAGATGCAGATACAATAATGCAAAATATTTAGTTTTATTGTTACGTACTGAGCGCTTAACGTTTTTTTAAATTATTAAAACTATTTTTTAAGACATCCGAATGCACAAGTATCGCTAACGATGCATTCCGGATGTCTCCAAAGCCAAAAGCCTTGGTTTTCCAAATTGCTAATCAAGCAAACTCTTGGCGTTTGATGTGGGAGCATTTTACCTCCTACCACATAAAAATTGCCAACTAAAAAGTTAATAAATAGCCGGATTTTCGCATTTCCGGCAGCCATTTCTTGTAGTTCATTCGTTCGAGTAGGGTTCTAAATTATTTTATCATTTTTATTATTATATTTCGGTCTGTATTATTATTTTTGTTCACTTTTATTGCAATCGGTATATTTCTCATGTTAAAAATATGAAATTAAACTCGAAATTATTTTTTATAAATTTCAATATCTATTATTATTAACCCGAAAATTATCATATAATCAATTACATCAACAGCTCGATATATCCCGAGAGTCAATTGACCTCCCCAAAACTTAATTGTACGCGACTGTGCTCACTGAGCCAGCTAGTAATATTCATGAATAAAAAAAATCTTTTTATCAGATTTTTGAATTAATTAGAATTAATACGAAGTAGAATGGGACTTACCCGGCATGATGGAAACTGTTTTGAGTGCCCTAAGCACCCTAAATGTCCTAAGACCCGCCAAGTTGCCAACTTCCATTCCAATCGTGGCATATCCACTCGTGATGACAACAAAGTCCAGCCAATTCCACGGATTCCTCAGGTAGGTATACTTGTTGAGTATAAAGCCCTTGGCAATAGACTTTATCACCATTTCCGTCGTATATATCGCAAGGAAGATATATCTGCAAGGAAAAGCATACATGCTTAGCGACTTATACAGCTAGAGACTGGGTTAACCCATCAGTGCTCTACAGGTACATAACTTGATAAGTGGTTTGGTGATGATGAAAATGATGGGGCCACAGGGGAGTAAAATAGTTTTAGGATTTACGTGTGCAATCCCTCTAGCGTCCGGGCAAATTCCCAGGGAAATTCTTGTGTCGACGTTTTCTCTAGCTGGATGACGACAGCTTAACGAGCGAGATCCGGATGAAACTAACGCTTTCGAATTTCCCCGAGGCCATACGAGAAAAGCTCGAGATCGTGTCAGAGAGGCAGTTGAAAAACCAGCTAGTCCCCCCCCCCCAACCTGCTTGCACGCTCTCAACAAAGCAAATCGTGTGTGGTATAGCATGATTTTTTCATTACTTTTTTTCGTTCTGTGTGTGTGTTGCTGTAGGTCAGGATTTTTTCCATTTCTACATTTTACGTCGATACTCATAAATTCCTTAGCCTCAAGCATCACTCGAAAGCTCCATGTTATATTGCATGTATATGGGTTTATAACTGACACAATTCGCCAGATTTTCACTGAATATTTCACAGAACACTGGCAAGATCTCGCTTATATCCAATGTGCACTTTCTCGTGGCTATTATTGAAGAGAAGATGCTTTTTCGGTCTTGAGGCTTGACTATGCTTTCAGTATCTCATATATCAAGTGCTTTCTGCATAGGGTAACGATATAGGTTTAAAATCCGATGAGAAATGAGTGAAATGTATTATTTTAACACGATATAGTCGGTTTATAATTTTTTTTAACAGATGGATAAAAGCAAACATTTTTTTTTCTAACACATGCCTCTAAAGGTCGTTTTTTTTACTCTTGAGCCGCCGTAAAGTGACCGATTTTTTCACTGCTGACATGCGTGTCTAAAGTGCGTTTTCACGCACTATAGTGCGTAAAGTAGCGCCTTTACGCACGATTCTTGCGGATTTTTTAGGCACTAATGTCAGCTGTGAAAAAATTTTAATGACGCCACCAGAGCGAAAAAAAGCATTTGTTACAAAAAAAAAAAAAAAATAGTGTATGGCACGTGCGCAATGGCGGCAATTTCGCACTTTGGATCTTGATGAGGAGTAAAAAATTGTTTTTATCAAAGAATACTTAAAAATAATTGTGATGACTCAACATATCTATCTTTACTGTAGAATTTCATGATAGTAAATATGATTAATACATTTTTAATTATATACACACACTGATGAGCCATAAATCCCATTCATTTCGATTCAACTTGAGCGATTTAATCTCGTAATAATAGGGGTGCTTATTAAGAAACACACGTGTGAGTGTGTATATACTTGGGGGGAACGCAACTGGCACGCAAGTTTTTGTTTATTGTGTCATGGCACCCAGAAGTACCAAGCTCTACATATTTCTACTATACAAGCTAACGATCGACTAGAGCTCTGGGCATATTCTGTCGACGTTAGCGCTGTACTAATCTCTATATTGGCTCAGAGAAAAAAATACGCTAATCCAATGGGCATGTTATTAAACTAACTAAGCTTTATTCTAATGGCATTAGCACTGCGTTTCTAAAAGTGTTAAAATAATGCAGAAGCTTAGAAAACTCTGGTCCTAACGTTAGAACAAGTTGGCACACATGTAGTGTCCTAAAAAAAACTAGTATTCTTCAGAAATTGAATATATTAAATTTTTTTACAGCTAGAAAAAATTAATAAACTACTTCTGTTAGTTTGGGACTAAAGTGCAAGGTTAGAACTCTAGTACTGAATGTTAGGATGGTTGCGGGAGTGTTTTAAGACCGATTTTCACTAGCTGCGACTAATCCAACTAATTCTAAGGTTTACAAAATATGTCTAAGAAGCTAAATATTCTGAAACAACTATTCTTGGTTATAGTACTAACTCAAGTTTAATCCATTAAGCTTTTTTATCAACTAGAAAAACCTAAGGAACTATTCTCCCTTAGTTGGGAAGTGAAGTTCTAAGCTTTTTCATTCGTTAAAACGACTGTTAAGACAACGAAAAAGCTTAGAACTCGTCTGCCAAGGTTTTACGAATGTTAAAACTAGTATTTTAAATATCTAGAATAAACTAGTCTTATACTAGTTAATGCTAATTAGCGTAAAAATACTACTTTAGAATATATAAAATATAAAACTTACTCAGCTTCTTCTATGGGCTCAGTCATGCCGAGGAAGACACAGTTTAGCATGATAGTCAACATGACTATATAATCAAAGTACTGGTTGGTACTAAGGAAGATACAGCAGCGTCGTACTCGATTCCACGGTGAGAATATAAACCAGCTATTAGTCGCGGTAAATCTGTGGATGTAGTTCTTACGAAACCTCTTGGACACAACGCAGAATGTCTGTAAAAATATAAAAACAAAAAAAAAAAGTGAAAAACTAATTATTATAAAACAAGTAAATTCTATTAAATATTCTAATTTATAATTAAAATAACAAATCATTCTTAATCTAGATCATATGCGTGACTTTTTCTTCATACAGAGTAATATATTAAAGTATATTTTCCGTGACACAAAAATGGTGTGCCGCTTGAACTCATTCAGACACATCATTACTGAATCCCTTGATTAATTTGAAAAGTATCTCTCTCTCTGTCCAATTGGTTTAAAATATTGTCGAGTAGTCACGATTTTACTGCTCGATGAATCGTCGTTATAAACTCGTGACAAAAAATAATTATACGCTCTTGAACATGTACTTGACGTGCAGTAGCATGAAACGCGCGCTAAATGGCTGAATAAGATGGCCAGAGACATGGAGAAGAGAACGACACACTCTCTCTCTCTCTGCCCGGGCTTCATGGTGAAAATGTTTCTTTAAAGCGAGTTTGAAGGAAGAGAGATATTCACAAGAGGCGCCAAATGCAAGTCACAGGCACGACAGTCACTTCAGAGTGTGTTATCTAGGTCAAAGTGTCTGTAGAGCACGTTGTCCTCTGCAGTTTTCCATCAGGTACTCTGGATAGACAAGTCCTGTGTGTGCGTGCTGGCAAAATACAAGCGTCGACACATAACTTAATATCAGATAAAACCGAGAATCATTATCATCACAATTTTTTTTCGTTTCGTCTTTCATTTTGTGATTTTTTTCTTTTCTCTCTGTGCTTCTAAATTAAAATCTCTCTACATGCCGGGGAAAATATTGTGTGGCATCGTCCCAATGAGAATTCTCTGAGTTTTTTTTTGTTAAAAAAATTCCAGCCATGCCAAATGAGAGCCTTCCAGTCATTGCACACACGAGCACCATGTCGAATATTTTTTTTTTGTTGATATTTGTTGACAAAGTAGAGAGTGAAGAAGCAATGGCAAGTCAGTGTACTTTGACTCAATGTTTTCTAGTGTTTATCATCAGACTACGCGCTTCATTGCTTGGCGTCTCGCTCGATAAAAGTAACGAGATAAATAGATTATACTTATTTATCTTTGCCTGCGGGAAATTCCTTTATAAGTTTACTTCAACACTACAAGATAAACCGTGTCTGCGTCAACATATTTTTCCTCTCTTCCACGGTATTCGTATATGTAGCCCTCATCCACTATAGTATTTACTCCACAGACATCTCTCTGTGTCCAAATGACTCTCCAACACACGCTAGGCATGCTATGCAGAGAAAGAACGCGATCCAAGGGATTGAGGACACACTATTCGTTGAACATTTAGACCTATTAAATCCAACTGTTCGAGAGAGGCCCAGTTTTTTTATTCTCTACTAACCCACTTGAAAATTTTGAATTTCATAAAATTAATACGATTTACTACTGTTAAGGATGTCTTTAAAGAAAATCCGACGCAATGAAAAGTTTTTAGAAATTTGACAGTTTGTTATTTGAATAATATAGAATATTCTTAAAGCCTGTTTTAAAAAAGTGCTGATTTTATTTGTTTTTACTGCTGCTAAACGCATATTTCCGACCTTCGATATGTAAAATGTAGGGGAATGTGGAGCGAAATAGGGTATACTTAAGGTAATAATCATTTTTTTAGATAAAAATTCAGTTTATTAGTCTAAAAAATTTAATTTTTTAAAATTAGCTAGAAAATCGTGTGATTTTGATAACCTTTTACAGCAGTTAAACAGTGAATCAATAAATAATATTCTTTTAAGTGGATACTCTTAGTTTTTTTTTTTTAATATTCCAAATAAATTTAAAGGCAGTTGGAATTTATTTTTACAACTAATATAGCTATTAGATAGACTAAAGCTATAAATATAATACACCTATCAAATTCAAAGTACAAAATGACTCGGCACATGCTGAATCTTAATTATAACTTTGCTCAAGAGTGCTTTATCGCAGTTGACAGGCGTTTTCCCATGATAATCTTCATTGGTTAATATTGATCGTTGGTAGCAGTTGTTATTTAGTAACTCCATTTCCGTATATAACTGTAAGTAGGACACGTGCCGATAAAAAGCTTCTTTCAGTCGACTCAGAGTCTCGAGCGCAGGCCATTGACGGTTGACGCGAGGTAAATTGCTCGGTAAAACATGCAACAAACGCCCACTCGACCTTTATATCATGCGTTTGTACTTGTGGGGACTTACGCCAGGCAGTGTGAGATCATCGAGTGTCACAGTTTGTCCAGTAGCATCCCTGCAGCCTTGACTGCTCTCTACCAAGTCTAGCTGTTCGATGTACAGCCACCAAAGCTCGTGCGAAGGTTTTGCCAGTGTTGAGCGACATTTTGCTCTTTCATATGCACGTCTGCCACGTTCACGCACGAGCGTCAGGCTGTTGGTCGTCGACAAGGCCGACGGATCGATCTCGTTGCATTTGCAGAACAATGCAGAGCTTCTCATCAACGCCGCGTGCTGGATATCACTGCCGAGGCGCGTCCTCATTTTTGGCCGCTCGAAAAAAAAAAACATTCGCTCGCCACGGCCTCTGACAGATGACTGAATTGGTCATTGGGTCTATTGGACTAATAGTCGGTTCTAGCACGCTTTGTCCAATGGAGCACGTATCATTGCACATGATTGCTGGCGGGGATGCTGTTGTTTTGTCGTCAATTCAGCGTGGTCGACGCGCGAATGAGTTGTAATTCCTCCAGCTAAACCTGTTGCAAAAAGTCAGCATGTGCAACAAGTTCAACT
This sequence comes from Macrocentrus cingulum, assembly GCA_002156465.1. Taxonomy (NCBI): domain Eukaryota; kingdom Metazoa; phylum Arthropoda; class Insecta; order Hymenoptera; family Braconidae; genus Macrocentrus; species Macrocentrus cingulum. The sequence continues at coordinate 14,529 of MVJL01005408.1, forward strand.
ATGCACCAACAATCATGGAATAATATTTATAGGACAGTTGCTTTGTCCGCTGAATGACGTGCCATCGATTTGTTGGCACTCACACATATACGTCTATAACACTGCGGTCGTGTCCTAGAAAATGACCAGTTGTCAATTTTTAGTTGGATGGTTGTTTTGTTTGTTTTTAGTCGTGGGTTTTGATTAATTTAACCGTTTAGGCCATTGAATCACACCAGACATAGGCATTGTATTGAGGTATGCTAATGGAAATAGTTTCTTCAAACCGATTACCACTGAACGGTAAGGCACGTTGCGTGCTTGTGGTCGTCCACGGAATTACGATGACTCTCGGTTCTATAGTATATACTCATGTGCCTAGTTGAAATTCGCCAAAGTCTCATCATTTCCTTGGCCACATTATCGGCCCATTCATCATTTCATTGAATTTAATAGAATGGATTTTTATACTCGAGATATTCTATGGTCTTGCTAAAAACGAAAATATCGATGTATTTCATTTTGTGTTTTAATTTTCTTTTTTTTTTCAATATTGTTGCTAAAAATTTAAAAAATGTAAATTTTTGAGATTCAGACTTTAAAATCTTATTTTTTTGATTCAGAAAAATGATAAAAAAATTTTTAAAAAGTTTTTTTTTCAACATTAAAAAAAAAAATCCACTCAATCTAGTTTTTATCAATTAATTTAATAATTGCCAAACTAAAAACAACATTTTTAAGCCTATAAATTGAGATTTCATATTTAATCTGGTTTAAAAAATTGAAAATGTCAATCGATTAAAAAAATTCTAGTCTTTTCCATCGAAAATATTATAATAAAAAATCAAGTACTTTTTTTGATAAAAATGTATCCACTTAACCTATAGTTTGTTTACCAAGCCATTTGAAAAACTAATATCTCCAGTTTAATTATCAGAGAGATGAGTTTTATAATCGCGGTGGACCAAGGGCCGAGCTGTATCACTTGCTTCGCATTGCACATCACGAATATTGACTTTCCAAACGTCTGTTTGGGCGGGTTTAGTTTACAGTTGAAAACGACTGTGTTGTACCATACCTCCCGACACAGTGTTGCGTGGAAACGCCACGAGGTAAACTCGGAAATTTTTGCAGTGATTGCAACGGCCGGGGAAAATGCGAGTGAGCAAGAGCGAGAGAGCTGACTTCTGGCAACTTTCCAAGCCCGATAACGTTTTAGAATCTACATATGGACCTTCCTGAACATCCGCTACATGTTTGCCGAGCCTGCCGGGTGCGCATCAACCTTCCTCGGCTAGCTTTCGCGAGATAGGAATCTCAATGGACTATGGATTGAACGAGGATCGGCACTTATTCTACCCCTTGCCCCACCAGACACCTATATATCACTCCCTATTTGTTCCTGTCTGGCTCCACTCCATTTCCCCGCCGGATCTATGACGCTCCAGATACCTAGATCACTCGCGGATCCTTTAGCTATTTTCAATCCTATATCACGACGCCTTTTGATCGTGCCCTATACAGCCCTCAGATCCATTTTTTAAGGCTTAAAAAATTCTTCACACTCGACACCGAGGTCTGAAATAATTTTCAACTTTTAAAAATATTATTAAAAAAATTTATCATCGTTATTTTTTTATTAATTTCAATATTTCTTCCTAATCGCGCGGTTTTTGTCGTTTGTTTTTTAGCAATAACTTGATAACTAAGCGAGATACCGAAAAATGTAATTAATAATAAATTATTGGAAATTAAATTTTTTATAAAAATTATAATATAAATTTTTTTAATATCTTGCTTAGTTTTTGAGATATTTTGGAAAATATGATTTTTTTAAAAATATTGTAAAACTTACTGGAAATATGAAAAAATTTATTTGATAATTTTAATAGGAAATTTTATTATTTATAATTTAGTTCTTCATGATATTTATTATGATTTTATTTAATTACTATGAGTTATCTTAAGAAAACTGAAAAAATTCCGGGAATGAAAAATTTAGCAAGGCAAAATTCGAATTAAATAAATAATTAATCGAAAAATTTGAAAACAATTGTTTTTTATTTATCTAGTATCACAAAATTTATTGTTGTAATTGATTTATCTCAAAAAAACAAAAAATCACCTTTTTGGCTGACGTAACACAGATTATTCTACTGAAAAAATGCAGGAATCACGGAAAATTTTTGAGTTAAACTCAATTTACATCATTTTTCTTTATAATTTTCTTTTTTTTCAACATTTTTAACAAAGTTTTCGATAAAAAAAAAAATTTTTTTTTGCAGTAGTAACGCCAAATTTACTTTAGAACGAAAAAAAAGGCTTTAAATAATAAAAAATCATTAATCAAATTAAATTGAAGGCTATAAATTGAATTTTACCTATATTATTTATAAACAAAAATAATATTTTTAATGATTTATAATAATATATCTTAAAATAATAAAAATCTACCCATCTTCTTGCATCATACTTCAGATTCAAACTCTTATTTGACTAGGAAAATATTTGTCTCACTTTAAGCTAAAGATTGGATTAGGTCCGCTCAACGAAGCATAGCCTAAATCTCTACGTTTGTGCAGACACAAACTCATCAGTAGTTTCCCGAGAGTTGAGAGCACACGACGCCTTGATTTACATAATTGCCAAGTCGAGGGTTATTGGTTAGATAGATGCGCATCAACACTCGTCTTCGTCTCATTATTAGCTATCCCAGCGCCCACCACGGTATGGCCCCACTATTTACTCGCCAATAAAATGGATATTAGAACAAACATTCACTGGAGCAAAGAGCGTTGTCATCGTGCGCGCGATACACGAGGGAGAAAAATGAGGTGAAAAGTTAAAAAAAAAATAAACAAATAAAATATAGTGCAAGGACAAACGTATACTCTGCTTGCACACTATATACTACCTCGATGCGGCACACGATAGCGTGACGTCATGTCCGCACGCGTAGTGCCTGCTTCTATGAAACATCGATATTTTTCCTGGTGCGGTGCTGCGACACGACCTCAGGGCACTCAGGTGTTGCTATACTAAACGAGGTAAACTCTCTGTGACAATTGTCAAATAGCCTAAATTTAACCTTACAAAAAAATATCATTGTATTCAAATTTTTATAAATTTTTATGAGAGAAAATAGTGTTTAAAATTAATACCTTAATAATTATCACAATTCAATTCAATTCAATTTTTCCTTTAGTTACAATGAATTTTTTTTTACATTTTCTAGTTTTGCGCATCCACTGATCAGTCTATCAATAAATAATATATTTCTGCGGTTGCATTGGAAAATTTACTTTTTCTCCAAAGTACTTTGGAATCTAGGCTACTGGCTTATAGTTATATATTGTTCATAAAAAATGCACTTCAGCCTCCTGAGGATTTAACCTCTTCCTTCGGCCACACCTCGTGTCTGTGTGTCCGTGTGATTCACGAGTTATTTGTGCATCGCGTCTCCCTGGACCAAGAGGGTGAAGGTGAAGGCAAAGAAAACTGTGAGATTGCTTCATCTTATAAATTATAAAATATTCTTCCTATTTTACCAGGTCGATTTCACGGTTACTTTAGCCGCGCTGAGGTCTCGAAAACATTTTCATTGTCAGACCTCGTTGTCTGTCTCTGCTGTATTGACTCTCTATAGCGCATATCAGCGGATATTCATCCAAGTAATTTACAGACATGACATAGCATTTTTATTTGCTCAACCTTTTGGTGCGATCTCAGGAAATTAATTTCCCCCCTGGTCCAACTGCCAGCAGGAAATTGACTTGGGTTTCTTTTTTTTCTATCGATTACTCGAATGCTTTAAACTGTTTAAACTGTGCCTGTATCAATGTTTGGCGCATACAACTTGTGCACAACGTGGTGGTATTAATATTTCATTGGTATATGTATACCTATTTGGACGACGGCGGCTCACATGCGGAAAACTTTGCGACACAGACTATCCACCACCTGCTCGCACGAGGTAAACTTTATGTTCAGGCATTATTGGGTCATCATTGAGCTCTGCTAACTCTATTTCTCGGCCTCCGTCTATCTATTTCTCTCGTGCCTTCTTCATACCACCAAACAATCAGCTTGCAAGTCCCAATCGCCATTCCCTTTGCCCTAGACGTGACCCAATTCATCGGGATACAATGTCCAATGCCAAATTCTGGACAATTCGATTGAATTGCACAGTCAACAAGTCGTTGAGCATCTTAAGGTAGCTTTTCGTCTATCTTTTCTTTCATTTTTTCCGGGAAAAAACCTATGTCAAAGACATTATCTTAAATATTTACAGGCACTTTCATTTGTGTATGCATAGTGTTTGGATATAGAGAGTGGCCTCTCTCTGAAAGTCAAAAGAGTCACCATAACCCTTGACACACGACCTTTTCAGCTCAACGAATCACCGGTAATAGTTATTTTTGAACGAATTTTTTTATATGAAAAATCAAAAAACTTGTTTTTTTTGTTAAAAATATCACTTGGAGGGAAAAAAGTTTCGAATAAAAATTATTTATTTTTTAATTATCTATTAAAAAGGTTCTTAGGATTTTTTCGAAAAATCAATTAGTTTAGCGAGTAGCAAACCTCAAAGTTCACGAGTTTGATATTTTATTAATATGCGAGTAGTTTTGTCAGGGACTTTGAGGTTCGCTAATCGCTAAAGTAATCGATTTTTCGAAAAAAGTTATAGAATCTTTTTAATAGGTAATTTGAAATAGAAGAATTTTTGTTTGAAACTTTTTTCTCTAAAATTAATATTTTTTATGAAAAATTATAATTGAAAAAAATTTTGTTTTTAAATTAGTATTATAAGCGATTTCTCCCTTGGAAAAGGTCGTGGCGGCCCTCGGTTGGGTTGTCAGAGTTTCTCCTCGTATATATATTCTTCTTACTAATTATACAAAGTCCAAAGGCACTCTGTGCACATAAATTTTCACCGTGTTTTTTTTTCTTCTTATTAATCAGGCATTTTTTCATTTTGTTGATTGTTCTTCCTGATTGTGTCACTCTCTGGCCACTCGTGATAACCTTCGACTGTGTATTTTAAATTTAATCCGCATGTGTGTCAGTATATAGACGCAGTGCGGTAACACGCACGTTTCTCTATACATTTCCGATGCAGCAGCCCACGAACAATTAATTATCTAGTTTTTTCTCGTTCAAGTTTTGTTGACAAGCATTTGTGTGTATTTATATCTATTGAAATGACGGTAATGCAATGATTTACCTGGAGAAAAAGGCAAAAGTTTTTTTGCCATACATGGGCAAAGTGCCAATTTATCCAGAGATAGAGAGATTATAAATTTTTTATAGAAAAAGTCGGATGGGACAGTGTGTAAATAATGAATGCTAGCGCAGGCAATTTTTCTTTGCTAAATATATTACGAAAAATGGTTAAAGAGTTGAGAAAAAAATTTTTTTTTTTATCTAATAAAAATCTACGGAATAAGTTGTATATTTATTTGAATAAGAATTTTACTCCTTGGCAACCCAGTTTTACCGGAAAATTTTCTCTTGGCATGAAACACCAAAATTTTTTTTCTTCTTGGAAAATCTGTGTCAATGAACAATCGCAGTTGAAAAGTAAAATGAGGAGACAAAGTAAAATCGTAGATTTTAAGTAGAAAAAATGTTTATGATAATTTTTACAAAATAATATCTTACTGATTTATACTATTTATATAGTGTTAAAAAATTTTTCAACCGTTTTAAAACTATTTTTGACATTTATATTTCGTTTTTTGCCAATAACTCGATAACTAAGCAGTATATAAAAAAAAGTTATACAAACAAAACAATTTAAAATTAAATTTTCTAAAAAAAATATCGAATAAAATTTTTTCATATTTTGCTTCATTTTTGAGATATTTGAAAAATAAAAAATTTCAAATATCCGAAATATCTCAAAAACTAAGAAAGATAGAAAAAAATTTATTATTTGATTAATTTATTAATTTTTTTTTTTTAGAAAATTTAATAATAAATAAAGTAACTTTTATAACATTGTTTGCTATCTCCTTTATTTATCAAGTTATTTCTAAAAAACTGAAATTACCGTAAAAAAGAAGGACTTATAAAAGTAATTTGATAAAAAATTTTTTATCCCACACTAAATATTCTAAAATTCATTTTAAATACACTAATTTATCATAATCTAATTTCTCTATTTTCGAGTTTTTAATGACTTTTCAATCAATATCGATGCAACAAAAAATTCAATTGCTATTTTAATAATAAGTCAATAGACCGAATGAAGAAACGCATGTGCATATTAACGAATAATATATTTTCATGATTGACTTATATTACATTAGAAAATGAAATATTTATTTATTATATGAAATATTCCTACATTTCTATAATTAAATCTAAAAATATTCATGAAAACGTGAGGTAAAACGAGAGGAAAATATTTTGTATATTATAAATATTTCTCCCGTGAAATATTAAACGGTTAGAAAATTTTTCGCATCACTAAACACTTTACAAATGCAATTTAATGCAATCATCACTACCATATAATAAAAATATGTGCAGCAGCAGAAGCGCAACTATACAAGTGTTATCCTCGCGAAGTTTTTCTAAATCCCTACATATCCCCAACAGAAGTTGTACTTTTTCTCTCCACAGAAAAATGGCGATTGCCGTAGAATTCATGTACCACATCACTCGAGTCAACGTAAATCCCGTCAATCTTTGCACCAATGATCACAATTTAAAAAGCTCATTCTTGGCTTGGTGGAATCAGTGGCATAGAGGAGTTTAAAGTGCACTCGGTCAGTATCGATAACCGACGATCGAGCAATTTGAGTGGAAACGCATTGGGGAATTTAGTGCAAGATAAATATTCGCCGGATGTATTTAACAATACACCGCAATTGAGGTTTTTAGGTGAGTGATTTCAATAATATTTTTCGGCCTACGTGCGGTACACCACTTTTTTTTTCAGTCGATCGCTTTGTAAAAGCGTAGATGGGCATTATAGATGGATTTGTTTCGTGACTCTGGCCAATAAAGCGTGTTCCAAGGTGGCCGAAAGTCAGCGGGTGCCATTCGTAAATCTGCAATTTACCATCAGCCATCATCTGTGTATTATTGGCCTCCAAGCGCGAATTTAAATATATAGGTTTCATCCGCGCACAAGTATTTTCACAGGTGTTTCCAACGCTATTATACCCCGAGAATGGCGTGACGACTATATGTATCGCGTTGCGGCCTTTTTTTCTTCCCCTTTTCTAACACATATACGCTATACTGCTGCTGCTACATTTCTATAATACGCTCGTGGACCGCAATGCCGGGAATCAGCTGCACACTGCAGCAATGCAAGCAAATTCAAAGCTTTCGCCAATGAAAAATCTACTTCAAAGGGCATTTATTCCACATTAAAAGCCCTGCAGTTCATGCGTGAGAAAAAAAGTTAAATCACGGCGTTAATGTGAGCTAAGTGAAATGAAAATAAAAAATATTGCATTATAAAATTACTCACAGTTTAATGCACAATATCACGGTAGATGAATAATATCGACAGATATTGGAACAATAGTATAAGTATTGGAAAGAAATGAGAACTTCAGGATCCTACTGTTCTTTCACTTCTGATGCTCCATTCCCATTTTTTCTTTTTTTTTTTTTTTATTTTACATAGTAGCATTTTTCTTTTGTAGAAAAAAAAAAGGAAAAATACAAACGCCAGACTACAATGGGGTCGTGATGAAAAATTGAGCAATTCTCGCGCGCGAGCACGAAAGAAGAAGAAAAAGAAGAAGCGCGCAAAGGAAATGTCTGGGTAAGTTGATTAAACATTTCATCGTTTCGTGTATACGCCAAGACGCTCTCTTGCTTCTCTAGTATAATTTCTACTGAGCAATTGAGTGCTCGTTTCTTATACTCAATAAGCTACACATGTAAAAAAAAATGTAAGAAAGAAGAAAAAAGCCGTAAACTCATGAAATACGTTGTTGGTAGAGTACTAATCTCTTAGTTTACCTCATCATAGATAAAATTATCAATCTCCTCAAGTGGCCTGCCATAAAGGTCGGACGGAAATGGCTCGAACTTGTGGGGAAGCACAGCGCCATCCTCAACGGACGTTTTTCTCCGCGGCTGAAATCCATAATCGCGAACCAACTGCACAGTTCGGCTCTCCAATCTGTCCAAGCTCTCTCTAGTGAAGGGTTTCACGCTGTGCTTGGCGTTTCTCTGTCCACCAACACCACTGCCACACACACTATCACTGCGAGCATCACCAACACCAAGCGGAGTCTTCACTCCGTCGTCGTCGTCATCCTCGTGCTTGATTTCTACGTCTTCTGGTGTGGCCTCGGAGGCCTGAGCCGCATTCAGAGTGTCAATTTGAATCTCTGCACTGGCGGAATCTCCAGTGCCCGAGTCGGCAGAGGTGCCAGCAGTGGCCACCAAGGGCGGGCGAAGCCTCGTGCTGTCCTGCGAGCGCGCCCGCGACCTCTCCTCAGTCTTCAAGTCATCAAAGGGATCCTCCTCGTCGACTCGGCTGTCGCGCACGAGGCTTTGAGCCCGCGGCGTGCACCGGAGAAACACTCCGGACATGCTTGGCGATCGCTCCACCGCCGGCCGCACATTTTCCAATCCATCAACCTCCAGGACGACTTCTGGCTCCGAGTCTTCGGCAAACTGTCGAATTGTCCTCTCGGAGCTGTCCTCCTGGTCGAAAACCTCGTAGCCACTTGGCGACAACCTCGACGAGTCATCCTCCGAGTGCTTGGTCGAGGATTCCTCCTCAATACTGTTTTGCGACGATCTCCGCGACTGCTCGTCCATCTGGATTCTCTGCCGGTCTGGCTCTCGGGCATCTCCGGGTGCACGGCGTCTCCAGGCCTCGCGTGAACCTCGCCGCGACGCGGAAAATGTTGATGATGACGATGACGACGAGGGAGATTGGCCCGCTACTGACGGCAACACTGACGTGCTGCCGCGATTGCTCGTACTCGGGTCACCGGTCGGCCCGTAGATTCCCTCCTCCGCCAATATGTCCAGTTCCTCTCTGCTCAGGTTCTTCACGTAGAGCCCGGCCACTCGCGGCCTGTTGATGAATCCATTCTCCTCGGATCCACTGCTCGAGGGACTCTGGGGTGCTCGAGTAGACCCCTTGCCCCCGCCTCGTCGGGATGTCATTGGCCTTGTTTACTCTCGACCGACTTCCGCATCGTTTTGCCTGTTTTTCAGCTGAACAAGTCGACAGGACTGCTGCTCCCCTGCAGAAAGGACCTCGTTCCAACTAAATTCGCAGCTGAACTCATCACCCGGCTGCGTCCAGGCCTGTCAGTCGTCACACGCCATCCTCACGACCTCGTGACACTCGGACACGCCGATCGAACATCAGCTGGCGACACATCCACTCGCCCCCACGCCGCTCAGTTTCTCTGATCGTATAATTCTTCGTGTTAAATGTCACTTCAATCTACCAAAGTATGCACAAAGTCATGTCTATTCTCCTATTTTTATTGTAGTATATGTTTATCTGTTTTTTGAAAATTTTTTCTTTTTTTTTTACTTATTACCTATTTATTCGAACTATTTTTTTTAATATTTAAAATTATGCGGGGGGGTATTTATTGTAGATTTTTTTATTGTAATTCCCGAAGCAGTCCGCAGCTAGCTATAGTCACAGTCATTGGATGAGCATTTGGTATGTTTTTTTTTTTTTTTTAATTCATATTTCAATTGATTTTTGTCTATAGAAATTTTATACATAAATTCACTACTATTGTTTTTTTGTTTTGTTTTTTATTGATTATGAACATATTTTCTCTGCTGTCTTGAATTATTATGTATATGTTTTTTTTTCATGAATATACATTTCTTTGCTGTTCCGGTTTTTTTTTCTTCCTCCCCTGCCGCCCCCTCCGCCCCTAGATAACTCGCGTTTTAACAAATACCACTGAATTTGTTTTATTTTTTATCGATTTTTAGATTTTGTACTACTGAAGAATATTTAACAGGCACGATTTAAGAGGGACAATTTGTTTTGGTTCTTTTGATCCCAGATGTTAATGATCCTGGAGGGTCTTATGGGTTAGAAGGACTGTTTGAAGGGGGCTGAGAGGAGAGATACACTGTTAAGCACCTTCGAGACACCCTGACCCTCCCAACAAAATCACACTCACTCGCAGCCAAGTGGAATCATTGCACAGGGGTTGTTATATTTTATTAGCAGCGTGGTTAAATGTAATTTATTATTGAATAAAATTATTCATATATGAATTTGTATTTACATAATGCACAAATTATTTATGACGATTTTACACAAAATGTTGACCGATGCGAGCTATGCACTTTTGTGAGTTCATTAATCCTTTGGAGTGTAACGGCACAAACTTTGTGTGTGAATCCGGATTAATTCTACGGATTTCGGGGTATGTTTTTGTGTGTGTTTATGTATGTGATTGTAATTATCACGGAGTTATTATAATGATTGTTAGAATTTGTTGTTTTTAGTCGCAACGTTATTTGCCGCGACGACGATGCACCCCGACGACGTTGGGTACAGGGCACGCGCGTGGGGTGCAAAATCACGGGCGTCCCTTTCGAGAGCTCTGGCGGCACTGTCCGACGACGTCGACGAGGCGATTCCATAGGCGCGCGCGCGTATCGAACGACTCCAGGGGGGACCACACCACCAAAGTCATACACCACCCACCTGCACACAGCTCTCTAAACTAACCCCTGTGACCGACCGACCCGACACCCAACTGTGGCTCATGCATAGCCACCAGGAGGCAGCATCAGGTGAAGGACTTTCAAGCCTGAAAAAACATTTTTTCTTCTCTTTTCTTTAAAATATTCATTGTGACCACATGAAAAAATTATTATTTTGCTAAATTTAGCCAAAAATTATATAAAACAATATATAATACTACCTTCGTACCTGCGTATCTCATATTATATGTTATTTTAGAATGAAGCACGAACCCAAAATCACGAGGAAGTGATCGAAGAGGACAAGAGAAATAAGTTGCCAAAAAATTGGGAAGCCAGAAAACGTCAGGCTGATTGGATTGTTATGGATGAAACTGCGCGAAAAGACGCAGAAGAGAAAGTAATTTTTTTTCTTAAAAAAATTTTATACTAATATAATATACTGGCTGTATATACACGCCTGTTTCGCGGGACGTTTTATTTATTTCATTTTTTTCTTATCTATTAAAGAGTGTTTCTCAAAATGTTTATATTGTAGGACACTATCAGAGGTCAAGACAAATTTAAAAAATGTGGTTTATTTCATCTTTGAAACATTTAATAATATAGGCTTTCTGAAAAAACGTTTTAGACGTCGAAATAGTTATGGTCGAGAATTTTCTAATTGATTATAATTATATTGTGAATTTAAATTATGTTAAATGTCACAGAAAATTTATATACACTCTCTAATTTTACGTATTTAACTCACTCTACAAAGAATATTTGAAGGAAACTTTTTATTGATTAATTTTATCTATAAAAACTGTCCGGAGGATGCAACTAAATGCATTTTAAAGCTATTGTTTTATTATTTTCACCGAACGGTATTTCGTTGGACTTTAAAAGCGTGAATTTAGCTGCCATAGCCTAACATTTGGTCACTCAACACTTATTTTCGAGACATTTTCAACGCACTTTGAACTTTAGAAAACATTTTTCTGATCATATATATATCGTAGAAGATAATCAAATCAACTTAAAATTCTCAACTAAATTCGTCAAAAGTCTCTCGAAAACATGTGAATCAACTTTTTCCACCAGAACTCAAGGAAGGAAGTGATCGAAGAGGACAAGAGAAATAAGTTGCCAAAAAATTGGGAAGCCAGAAAACGTCAGGCTGATTGGATTGTTATGGATGAAACTGCGCGAAAAGACGCAGAAGAGAAAGTAATTTTTTTTCTTAAAAAAATTTTATACTAATATAATATACTGGCTGTATATACACGCCTGTTTCGCGGGACGTTTTATTTATTTCATTTTTTTCTTATCTATTAAAGAGTGTTTCTCAAAATGTTTATATTGTAGGACACTATCAGAGGTCAAGACAAATTTAAAAAATGTGGTTTATTTCATCTTTGAAACATTTAATAATATAGGCTTTCTGAAAAAACGTTTTAGACGTCGAAATAGTTATGGTCGAGAATTTTCTAATTGATTATAATTATATTGTGAATTTAAATTATGTTAAATGTCACAGAAAATTTATATACACTCTCTAATTTTACGTATTTAACTCACTCTACAAAGAATATTTGAAGGAAACTTTTTATTGATTAATTTTATCTATAAAAACTGTCCGGAGGATGCAACTAAATGCATTTTAAAGCTATTGTTTTATTATTTTCACCGAACGGTATTTCGTTGGACTTTAAAAGCGTGAATTTAGCTGCCATAGCCTAACATTTGGTCACTCAACACTTATTTTCGAGACATTTTCAACGCACTTTGAACTTTAGAAAACATTTTTCTGATCATATATATATCGTAGAAGATAATCAAATCAACTTAAAATTCTCAACTAAATTCGTCAAAAGTCTCTCGAAAACATGTGAATCAACTTTTTCCACCAGAACTCAAGGCATTCCAATACAAATTACTCTATTACCAAGATAGCAAAGATCCTTAAATTAAATTATATCATTTTATATTATAAAAGAGCGTCGTATTGATGAAAAGTTGAAATCATTTTACTTGTTGATATCTTGATAAGGGTATAAATTAAGGAAATTTCGCAGAGACCTTTTTTGTTTCTAATAAAATTCTCTACAAAAAAGGTCCTTTGAGAAAAATCTCTATTTTCAATAGTTTCAAAGATATTTTAATTTAAAACAGCAAGATAATTTTTATATCCTTTTTGAATTTAAACAAACGATTTATTATATTATATAACTTAAATCTATTTTTTTTCTCATGATGATGTTGATATAATGCGAGTTTAATTGAAAATCTGGATTTTTTTCGCAGTAATTCTTTCTAGGGATAATAAGAAAATTTGTTGGTCTTACTGGCAATCAAATTTGCTGACATGAGGGATAAACTGCAGAGTTAGAAGTAAAACTTCAACAAAGCATGCGTCAGTAGAGTTTGCCAACTGTCAATATATATAAAGTCGATAGAGTTCTGGGATATATGAGGGAGGAAAAAAAAATGATGGAAAAAAGTGTGGGAGTTCACAAGAGTGATTTCAATTTCATGAGAGTTAAGAAGGTATGAAAAAGTGCTTTTAGTATATATAAACCTATTTATCAGATTTTGCATAACTAAAGTGTCAAGCTAAGTAGAGGTAAAATAGTTAACTCGATATATATTCAGTCAAGAAGATAATTTTCTTCAATTGCAATACCAAAATTAAACTGTCTGCATAAATTTGAAATTCTTTGCATTATTGAATATATATCAAGAAAATTCCATTTAATAGTGGAAAATTGTTTTTTTCATCGAATAAAAATTTTTTTTTTTGTAAAAACTTGCAGAAAAAAAAATTTTTAATTTTTTCCATTTAAAATCTTCTAATTTTCACGACATTTACAGAAAAAAAAAAAAAAAAAAAACGTAGACCATTTGCTCAGCTCCTGACTATAGTAATAAGCAAAAGATGAAAATTTCACGCTTTTACAAATATGTAGGTTGAGGCTGCCAAATATTTTTCCAGTGGAAGCTTGAGTGTTATATAGTTTGTCTGGTTAATTTTAACCAAAGAGATCTCGCGAGAGTACTCAGAGGGTCATTAAAGCAACATAGCAGTCCTTGATGCAGGATTTTTCCACAGTAAATATCAAGTGCAATTATACACCTCTCATTGATTTTTTTTCAACTGTAATTATTTCATATATAGTATTGCAGGTGATGAACTCTGTTTAATTAAACTTGGAAAACACCCATTTTTAACATTTCAAAGAGCTTTAGCAAGAATACCGTATATATTCTCAAATTTTATCTCAAACCTATTATACTCTAAAAATATTTTATCTATATTTAATAACATTTTTTATTAAAAATCTAATTAACTTATCATAAGATATCCAACTAAAAAATGTCGGAAAATTGGAAATTTTTCTTATAAATATTTCCCATATCCTCATATTGTTTTGTCCTCCGCTCTCAGATTGAAAGCTGACAAAGTCATCGTAAAAAATGTAAAATTTTGTCAACAAAGACGCAAATCGAATGATAAACAGCGTGTGCACATATGCGTGTTTCAGTGTGTATAACAATTGTCCTGCAGCTGTGCATGCCAATGCATAGCGTGAATGCTGCACAAGTGGCTGAACTACGTCATCATCTCCGCGTCATACAGTTTGTATACATAGTATTGATCGAGTAGCATTTTCTTCCCACGTTTTAACGGCCTCTTTTTGCCACACGCTCGCCACGCGCCCGATCGCCGGCTGGCCCAGTCGATCACCGTCGCGTAACTTACGCCCTCGTGACACACGGCATGACAAGTCGCAGTGGGTTTGGTTAAGCCTCTTTCTCTGGCACTTGGAAATACCGGCGTGAAGCAGCGGGTCGCGTGGCCTGGCAGCATTTTACTCAATGTTGATAGAGGGCAGATCAGGTGCAATCTCACCAGAGGATCTCAGGCTTAATTGGCCAAAAGGTATATGTGCCTGTCATTTTCATGATTCCACTGTGTTTATAATTTTTTTTCCATCTTTAAACACCAACTATAGCCATATACTTTTTACAAATAGTTGAATTGCAGACCATGTCGTGCATTCACAATGTCGATACGGCTTTTGTACTGTTCTCTGGCTGGGATACTGCGATAAGCAAGCCTCTCACGTCTACATTGCGACTTACTGTCGCTTCTCTCGGACATAATATAGCTCGAATGCACTCGTGTGTCGCCTTTTACCGTGTGCACGTAATCCAGCTTTATACTTGTGTCTATTATCGATATATTCAAGCAACCGCCCGCAAGTGCCAACGTGTTGTATACTACTCTCGGGCGTTTATCTCTACGACTCGCCATCGTCTGATCATCTTGGCTCCCGCTGAATTTGTCGGATTAATGAACCATCGCGCGGGTGCGCCACGGGAGTATTTTTAAATACGAGGAAACATTGATTATCGAGCGTGGCCAGTATATATACCAGGTCATGGCGCATTGTTGCGCTCTTTCGATTATGAATATTATTAAAACACTCTTTGTGCTATTTTTCTATCATACTCTCATAGAGAAATAAATTTCTAATAATTATAATTGATTATATCGTGTGTTAAATGAGTGAAAATGTGTTTTAAATGTTTTTAAACTTATAATTACTGAGTAATTTAACTGTTTTCATGATTTTTTTTGGAGTTTTTTTTAACGATAACTTGATAAATATGTGAGTTAATAAAAAATCTTATAGAAATAAAATAATTTTAAATTAAATTTTCTATAAAAAATGTTAAATACAATTTTTTTTTATTTTTATTAGTTTTTAAAAAATCGTGGTTTTAAAAAAAAAAAAAAATTCTTATTTTTCACGATATATTAAAAATAAGGCAAAATATTGAAAAAAATTTACTCTTTATTTTTTGTAGGAAATTTAATTTTTATAATATTTTTTATTATCTCGCTTAGTTACTGAGTTATTGCGATATATTTCATAATTTTCCAGGAAAATGTTTCTATTTGGGTTTCTTCTGTTTTTTTTTTTTTTAAACCATGGAAACTATCTGCTGGAATTTCGGTAGGTAAATGGAATTTACGATTGTACAAGTTTAAGTTAGTTTTATCGAACGACGGATGTTCGATACTCTGATGAACAATTGATGTTGGAATAATTGAATAGTTGCTATTTAGAATCATTGGGGGATTGAGAGTGGTTTTTTCTTTTGGTGTTTTTTTTTTAACGTTTTTAAGATAAACTCTTCAATTGTCAGGTGTTTCTTCTTGTCCTATGGTGACTAAGGTATCTGACATCGATAACTTACAACTCATGCCGACGACAGGTGAAATAACAGCCTGCATTTCAGTTGGATATTATGACGACGAGCTTTCTCGCATTGCCGGGTTCCGGATGTAATAATAAATAATATTTATATTTCCGGAAAACTAATTGGACGTCCGCTTTACTGTATTACTCGCATTGCGTATATGTATGTATACATTTTTAATGACCACATTATACAAAGGCAATTCACTTTAAAATGAGCAATGTAGTATTTTCACCGGTAAATATCGCTTAAATTATATACAGAAATATGGAATTTTTACGCAAATTTTTATTATAAACTTTTCAACGGTAAATATAGAACGTAGAGAAGTTAAATCGTGTAATTTTCGTATAGTTTCAATGGAATTCAGAACATAAAAAATATTTTTATTGATTTAAAAATTATTGTTATTTGTTGAAAAATTGTATTTTATTAAATTGAATGAATTTGAAAATTTTTAGTTTAGTTTTACGATTTTATAATAGTGAAATTTAAAGTTTTCTTTAGGTTTTTTATAACTAAATTGCATTTTTTATGACATATAATTTATTTATATATATTTTTGACGGTAAAAAAAAATTAATTTTTTTGCAAAACATTGACAAAAAATATTTTGACAATGGTTTCTAAGCGGTTTGATGGAGAAAAAAAATTTTTTTCATCAAATTTTCAAATAATAATGGCAGAAATTTTTTTTTTTTTTTTTTTTTTTCTGATAACTCAAATAAATAAGCAAGATACAAAAAAAAAAAAAAAAAACTACCATAAAAGTCAAATGATTGGAGATTATAATCTCTACAAAAAAATCTTAAATAAATCTTTTTGTATCTTTCTTAATTGTATAGAGATATTACTATTTTTTGAAATTTTCATTTTTCAAAAATATCTCGAAAAAAAAAAAGCGAAATATCGAAAAAGTTTATTGAATATTTTTTCAAGAAAATTTAATTGTCAATCATTTGATTCCTATAAAATTTTATCCTATCTTGCTTCATTACCGAGTTATCGACAAAAAACTAAAAAAATCAAAAAATTTCCGAAAAAATATTGCTTTAAAAATTTGAAAAAAAAAAAAAAAAAATTTTTTTCTCCATTAATTATCATTAATTTTATTATAAAAAGATTTTCCGTCAATTTTTTTCACAAAATTTAATTTGAAATTAATTTTCTAAAAATAAAAAATAATTATAAGCTTTTTTTTTTACCATAACATCAACGTAATATTTAGTTTCAAGTGTCATAAAAATTCGTTGCAGTCATTATTATAAATGATTTTCATTTGTAGTTACCGACTGTGGCCAGTAACCTTGAAATAATGTACAAATTACCGCTCGTTTACCGCGTGTTTATGTTCTGCAGAGGTGATTCAAGCGCTCGTACACACGACTTTCACGTATATTTAGGACAATAGATTGCATCGCTTAGCCTTAGGTCAAACTATTCACATTTTCCAACACTTGAGATAACTTAAGAACTATTTTTTTCCATTTAACTAACATATTTATTCAATCCTACGAGTAGCATACATGAAATTTAAGCGCTATTTGAGTTATAATTTGGTGGTTCATCATCTAAAAAATTTTCTGGCATTTCTGGTGATGATATTTCCGTCGCAGAATCTTCCCCGACGATTGGACGCGTGTAGTAGTAGTGTAAATACTCGGCTATCATGACAAATAAAGCGAATGCCAGTCCCATGAGTAATAAAAATAGTGCAGGGCTAAATTCTCCCATTGGTACTGGCTGTGGCTTGGAACTGTGACTCTCTGGACATTTTGGTCGACTGTGATGCCACACTTTTCTCAAACGATTGGTTATTCCGTGTTCTACGATTTTTCTCAGCCTGTAAAAAATTAATTTTAAAGAGAATTTTAAGTTGTACTCCAAGTTTTTACCCATATATTATCATTTTTTTGAAGGGCGAATGTTTTGCTGTGACGAGAGTAGTTACTCGCGGTGTCAGCAGTTCTACTTCCTGCAACTCGCATATTTCATCCTCATTGAAAGTATCCTGTAAATGAAAACATTGAGCTATTATATACACTCTTCACTCAAACGCGCCAAAAAAATTTCCAACCCTTTTTAAAGATTATCGCACACTCCCAAACGTCAAATTAACATGGGAAATTGCGATACATTTATCATCAAGCTAAAATATTAAATATGAAAAAGAAAAATTGCAATAAGGCAGTACAAGCGGGCTGTACATTTCTTCTATTTCGTTTTGACAAAATAAATCATGATTACATCACCTGTATTATTCTGTAGCCAGTGGCAGTGTCAAGGTGAAAAGCAAAGCCTCCTTTACGCATTCGACTGAGACCCTCAGCAGCTTTCAAGTATGATCCTTTTGGATTTTTCTTTGTTGGCTTGATTTTCGAGTCATAAAACTCGAGACTCATCGGATTGGTGGTCGTCTAGAAATGTTTTTAAATAATTAATCCAATTAATTCTGATATTTTTGGATGGAAATAAAATTTTTTTTTTATTTATATACATTGTATTTTTATATTAATATAAAAATACAATTTTTGAAAGTTTTTTAAGAGAACTTACTGCATAATAATCATATGAATATGCCACATCTTCCATAGCACAATCTATATTACTGTCTGAGAGATTTTTCAATGTGGTGATCCAGCGAGGAGGTGCCGAGAGCAGAGATCCTACAATACTCGCCGAGTAGAATTGAAACAGAAGCAGTGCCCAGAGAAACAGGGAGAGAAAGACAATTCGTCCAGAAATATTGGTTGGACCTTCACTCAGTCCTTAACAACAAAAGAAAACGAGGCTTATTCATTTTTTTCTCGGCAAAATCTCGACATATTTGATACTCACCTTGCTGAGAAACGGCTGCCAGAGTAATAAGCCCGGTTTCCGACGCTGGAATTGACATGAGGGTATTCTCGACGCCAGTTGATTTAGTAAAGTATATCCCTATCTTTGCAGTGCCATAAAGAAAAATCCAATAAATGAACGCGCCGAGCAGGACAAACCACCAAATCTCCTCGGCAAAGGGCTTCAGGAAGCCATTTCGAACGTCGCTCGTCCTCGGATGACGAAAGATGAACATTGGCCTGATGGTAAAATTAACAAAAGATCCATTGACACGCTTTTTTTTAATCTGGATTAATTACCTTACGGTCCAGGTCTCGACTGTGAACTCGCACACGTCCATTCTCTCTTCCTTGTACTGGAACGGCGCTATGCTCACGTCGACTATTCCCTTGACCATGTCCCCGAGGATGCCATTGAACGTGCCGTTAACGAGGTAACCCCAAGTCTTCGCCTGTTGCAAATTCATACTAACAAAAAAAAATCATTAAATCCCTTATAAATAAAAAATCAGACGTTGAAAAAAAGTTGCGTTAATTTAAAAGTCGTTTAAACTTTATCTTGAAAAAGCTTCACTAAGGTGATGATGATTTTGTATATGAAAAAACCTAGTTTAACAATAAATTCTGAAATCTTGAAAAAACCGAGCAACTTACGAGAAGTTGAAAAAGTCCTTGAGCTGCATAACCAGGGCATAATGATACCTAGTCATACTGTCGAGATGCGGATTGATGGGTTGGGTTAAATAGGTCTCGAAATCCGGCTTCGGCGGATAGAGTAACTGCAATGAACCACTGAACAATCAACTCAGATGCTCGCACACGATTGCCCGCGACTGTAACTCACCACAATAGAGAAATTAAGCGGCAAAAGGTTAAAGTTCTGACGCCGCCGGTACTTGTACTGCGTAAGTTGATTGCGGAGACCACCGTCGGGGGTCCACTGGCCCTTGTAGGTGATGTTAACTAGACCTCCATGACGATAACTGGGGTTGTAGACGTCGAAGAGTTGGAAAGAGTCGTTATTGCGGGTGGCCACGGTCATTTCCGAGTCTACAGACAGCGCAAGATCTCGAAGAACATCGACAGGAGGAGCCGAAGCTTCCGTGAGCATCAGCCAGTGATAGGTCTCGTTGAAAACGAGCAATCTCGAAAACTAGGCGCAATATTAGCTGTGAAATCTACTCAAAATCCACCTGATCTATACCTGATCGATCACAGACCGGCTTTTCGGACAGTCGTAATCCAGCAAAACTCCAATGTGATAGTAATCAGCGTGTAGAATCGACTTTAAATCCATCTTTTCACTGATTCGATTGTACGACACTACCGTACGAATTGCCATGACATTGCGCAAGAACTGTATAACATCTAGAATCACGTAAAAATAAGTATCACATTGGGAAATACCTTTTTTAACGCACGAAAACGAACCTTCACTTGCCCAACACGCAAAAACGATAATCTGATGGATGTATTTATCGTCGTAATATGCTCGGACAAACTTTTCTAACGCCCGGTCACACTGGCCTAAATGAATTACAAGAATTAGCAGAATCCACAGTTTTAAGTTCATTATAAATTTTGTTATGGCTTTATAAGCAGAAGGAATTGTTGGTGCACTCGTGCACCTCCAACTTGTGTGTGTGTGTGTGATGTTCTCTGGAAAATCCGGCGCCGTAATTTAGTATGCAAATTGTCGAGAAAAAGACATTACACTGATCGATGATGAATTATCGTGTCGTGCAACTGGATAAATCATAGACTCTAGACAGAGTGGGGCTTAATCAGAACATAAGCTGTGTGCAATGTTATATTAGTATTCTCGGCATCTATTATTCAAAATCTGACATATTCCCTTTTGCTTCCAGTTCATCCGCATCAGTCTCTGGAGGATTATGTGGAAATGAAGAGTTTTTGCGTATATAGTACGTGGACAACAAGTAACTTTTTTATAAATTAATTAATTCATGTTTTTTCATATTAATTTGCATTCACAATAAATTTTGTGATGGTTTGATGGAAAAAAAAAAAAAATTTCTGAAATTTTCAAATTGAGGACTGAATTATCTAGTTGTTTTCGTATTTTTTTTGGTTTTCTATCGATAACTCAATAAATACGCCCTGTATCGAAAAATTTTATTCTTGTTGAATTATTAAACATTATATAAGCTACAAAAAATGTCGAGTAAAATTTTTTATATCTTTCATTGTTTTTGAGATATTAGCGTTTTTTGAAAATTTTTATTTTTCAAAATATCTCGAAAATAACGTAAAATATCGAAAAATATTACTCTACGTTTTTTGTAGAAAATGAAATTTTCAATCATTTAATTTCTATAATATTTTTCGATATCTCGCTTAGTTTCAGAGTTATCAGCAAAAAATAAAAAAAAAATTACAAAAAACATGAGATTCAAAGGGGCATATATACCCCTTTGAAAATTTGACGACAAAAAAATTTTGTTTTTCTCTGTCAACCATCTCAAAAATTATTTTTAAAAATAATTCAACTGAAAATTAGAAAATTTCACGTTTGCTCTCATTAAAAGGCATTTTAAAAGGTTAAAATCCTCCAAAAATGACGATTTCTTCAAGCTATCCGAGCTGGATGACGCTATTCGAGTGGAAAGCTAGTTCCAGCGTGTTTCAGGCATCAAAATACATCGAATAATATATAGCAGATCAAGATTGATCAATACACTTTAAATTAAACCGTAGCCATTCTGTAATTTCTTCAAAACTTCAATAAGATAAAACATAAATATTTAAAACAAAAAAACAAAACAAAATCTTGTTATATTAACAAAGTATAAAAAAATACATACAAACTAGAACATCATGCATAATGTGATGAAAGTAAATCAATCGTGAATAATTCATGAGCGCAAATTATGCGCGCGAAGGAATTTCAAACTCGAAGAGAAGAAAGTTCCAAAATAAACAGACTCAAGTCGAGTTGCTCTGGTATTCCAACTGGAGATAACGGTGTCGATAGACGCCTTGCGGATCGTATTTATTCGCTAAAATCCCAAACTTCTTCGGTTCGTATTCCCTGCAACATTATAAACACATATATGTTATGAATTAAAATTTTTCTCTCGTGCTCGCCACAGGATGTTCACCAAATTGGGGTTTCATTACCGGAGGTATTTAATGACCTTGATCGCACCTTCACGCTGACTCTTCGAGCACTTGGCACACGCAGTTTCCAAAGCTTCAGGCAAAGCACCTAAAAAATAATACACATTGATAGAAAAGTAAATTGTATAAAAAATGTCAATCAACTCACGTTTTAATTCCTGTCCATCTGGAGGACACGGTCCCATGTTCATCAAGCAATTAAAATAATGCTGAAGAAGTCGTTTACTCTCTAGAATCTCATCTAGGTTGACTTTGTCCCAACGAGTCATGTATGTGTTGGGTTTAGGCCACTGATAACTCTGCAACCCAGGCGTTAATGCCACTACGACGATTGTTAGCACTAGGGCACGTAACTGACCATCCATTTCGTATACGAGTAAACCGAGGAAAAGGAGGTGCTTCGTATTTATAGCGCTCCTTCCTCTTCTTCCTCATCATCAACGCCAACTGCTCATCAACAGTGTGTTCTTTGTGTCTCTTGGTAAGGTTAAACGATTTTATATGCGTTGTTTCAACTTGATTTCCTTAAACTCTTTTATATATTTTCTTTGTTTATCAAAAAGGTACAATGTCAGTTAAAAATTTTTATGTTAAAAAACTGAAATTCCATTCATATCATCTCAATTAATCCAAAAACTGTTGTAGAATTTTTTTTTTTTTTTGTTAATTTTTCAATAACTTAATAAATAATTAGAGATATCAAAAAAATGTTATGAGAATTTAATTTTTTTAGAAAAAATGTCTAATTAATTTTTATTGTATTTTTTATTAGTTTTTTATAGATATTTTAAAAAATCAAAAATTTCTCAAAAAATATAGGAAATTTGAAAAAATTTATTTAACATTTTTTTTTTTTATGGAATTTAATTATTAATTATTTAGTTTATATAATATTTTTTGTTATTTTGTTTATTTACCAAGTTATCAGTAAAAAACTGAAGAAAAAAAAAATTCTATTAAAAATTATTAGTAGATTTCTGCAAAGCCGATAAAATTAGTAAGCAGACAGTTTTTTCATCTACATACATCAAAGAACCTCTGCAATAGAATTTTTTTTCCACGCTATTTAACGAAAAACTATTTTTTTTTTTATCGGTTCAGTCGATGAATCATCAAATAGTAGGCGATGATTCTCGAGTGTTTATGTAATCTACGATTGAGAGGTAGTGAAAAAAAAAATCTAGGGAGATCTAAAATGCCGATAGTAACTTGGCAACAATACTTGCAATTAGTTTGAGCTACGACCTCGTCGGGAAATTGCGGTTTAATTGTTTGTAGGCAGTCAAAGGCGCGCGGACATTGAAAAAATGGCTTTTCTAATAAGACGAGTATTTTACAACGTACATATATGATATATTGTGAAGGTGCATTGATGGCGCGGCATAGGTACCGTTAGCTTCAAGTCTTCAGAGCATTCAACCTGCAACAGAAACATTTCCGACCTACTTTCATTCTTTGACCTCATTCGCTCTTGTGGTTTTGCAAACATCTTTTCATCCTGGCAAAGGCACAAAGTCAAGACTTTGTGACTTTTATCTTTAAAGCCACAAAATATAAATGAGAATGTGACATTCTATTGCAACCTTTAATTACAACTAACAAATTAACATTGGACGAACTCGGCAGATGGAGCATCATCAGTTGAGTGGATTTTTGTATGTGGTGAAGAAGAAATTGTGACATCGATAGATAAATTTAAGCAGATATTCTGCTCTGTCGACCACGGTTAAATAAGATTTTTCAAGAGAAATATAAGTAACTGCCAGTATAATTTACAAAATGTTTTACTAGATAATTTCTGATATAACTCAATTGATTTATTATGCAAATGGCAATTCGTGACTCGTGACAATTTCAAATGCCTGCCAACCCTTACTTCATAGATATTTAATTATCCTGCACTTATAGTCCATGTTAGAGCCATCAATTTTCAGATAGTTTTCGTATAGAAATTCTATCGAAGATAAGTGACATTTAAGGGGATATTCTCATTTGAAAAAAAAAAAAAAAAACGAAAAAATCCACGTTTTCTGGGGTTTTTGTTTTTTTTTTTTTGTTTTTAATCTTTGATAAAGGTTTTTTAATTCTTTTAAAGAGATTTAAATAGTTTTTAAGGTGGTTGGTAGAAAAAAAGCGCATATTGAATGCGAAAATCGAGATTTTACTTGTGTTTTATTTTTTTACGGGGTGAAAAAAAAAAAAAAAAAATGAAAATATTCATAAATTTAAAAACTTTTAGTCTGTATGATAAAAAATATTATTATAAAAATATCGATAATTTGTTTATCGAAATCGGTCGATTAGTTTTTTAGTTATCGTGGCTGATCGATTGAAGAATTCAAATAATTTTTTTTTTTTTTTAGGTTTTCCTAACATAACAATAACATAATTTATATGTTTCAATAACTTTTTTTTTTTTTTAGAAATTACTCATAAATTTCTAAAACTAGTTCTAATTTGCAGTTAAAACAAATTTTTCTTCTTTCTTATGCCTGACGGTTATTGTGATTTTTTTTGTTTATTTATTTATTTTTTTTTTGGCGATAACTCGGGAAATAAAGCAAAAAAATGAAAATTTTTATAGAAACAAAATGATTGAGCATATAATTTTCTACAAAAAACGTTTTTATCAATATTTTTGTATCTCTATGAGTTTTTTTAATATCAGTTTTTTTTTTTTAATTTTTATATTTCAAAATATCTCGAAAACAATGCAAAATAGAAAAAAAGTTTATCTTACATTTTTTATAGGAAATTTAACGCTAAATTATTCCAATCTCATAACATTTTTTATTATCTCGCTTATTTACCAAATTATCGTTAAAAAACCAAAACACATGACAAAAAAAAAAAAAAACATTTTTTTCGAAAATTCGTCATGAAAATACGTTTTTAATTAAATTTTTAATTGACAGAATGCAATTTTACTTCGCCAGATTCAATGGGAGAAGATTCAGTCGCATATTCTTGATAAATTTTGACTGCATTCAGAGACTACAGACACTGATGCTTGGGTAAAAACACCACTTATATCATTTCCCTGCTCCAATCGGTGTTTTCGCTGAATAATCATTTCAATAAGCATGACAATTGTCGAGAAGAGACATCCACAGGAGAGAAGAAAAAGAGCTGGACTGAATTCGGCCAGGACAACGGGAACTGGCTCCTCCTTGTGACTCTCTGGACACTCTGGTCTTCTGTGCATCCAAATGTGTCGCAAACGTCTGGCCATTCCCCGCTCAACAATCTGCCTCATACTGCGCCAATAAAAATACAAGGTAACAGCGAGGGTTGTTGACTGATTGCCGGGGTCACTCACCCGTACGTGACCATCTTCTTGAAAGGTGAATACCTCGCAGTCGCTGTGGCCGTGTGTTTGGGTGGGAAGAGCTGAATTTCAACAAGGTCACAGATCTCCGCTGGTCCGAATGTCTCCTTTAATTAGAGGTATGCATAGATTAGAGAGGTGTGTTTAATTCGGGAATAATTAATTTAAATAACTTCAATGATCTTGTAGGCTGTGGCAACATCCACATGAAAAGCGAATCCTCCATTCTTCATTCTGGCAATGCCCTCTTCGGCTGAGTAGTAGGGGAGCTTCTTTCGCGTCTTATTCACGGCCACTTTCTCATTGTAAAGCCGTTGAGCCACTGGATCTGTCGTCGTCTAGAACCACCGAAAATAGCCATGAACCTTAGAAAAGTACTCGCAAAATATATTTAATCATGCAAGAATTTATAGACATCACTCGTAAATTTCAGATTTTAATATAATTCAATCTTTTTTTTTTTCATTAAAATTTTTTTCCGCTTGGGGAGACATTTTGTCTATAGTATTTGCGGAAAAAAATTACTATGTGAATTTTTAAATTTTGGATAAAAACAAATTTTTTTCAACTCACCGCGAAGAAATCGTAATTGTATGCAATATCTTCAATTCCAATTTCTAAATTACTATCTGCTAAATCTTTGAGATTGTTGATCCAACGTGGCTTCTTAGCAAGTAGTGAGCCAACAACACTGGCCGAGTAGAACTGATAGAGAAGAAATCCCCAGAGGAAAAGACACAGAAAGACGATGCGTCCAGAAACTATTCGTGGACCATCACTTAAACCTTAAAAAACATCTCCAAACTAAAATTACCTTTTTAAAAACTACCCCAAATATCTTAAAACTAACAAACAAACTTTGATACACTCTAATCTAAACAAATTCAAAAATAATTCCGTGATTTTTCTCGTTTTTCATCAATAACTAAATAAAATATCAAAAAATATAAATAAAATTTTTTTGTTATCTCTTTTAATTCTCGAGATATTATTAATTTTGTAAGATTTTATTTTTCCAAAATATCTCAAAAACTAAGCTAAATATTAAAAAAGTTAATTCTATATTTTTTATAAAAAATTTAATTTCCAATCATTTAACTTCACTAATATTTTTCATTATTACCCTTAGTTTTCAAGTTATCAATAAAAAACAAAGAAAAAATCCACAAAATCTCGAAAAAAAAATTTTTTTTCACCATCAAACATCTTAAAATAACTACTATCTTCTATAAAAATAAATTCTAACCTTGTTGGCAAATTGCTGCACTAGCAATAAGTGCAGTTTCCGATGCCGGATGAGTATCCAAAGTATTCATAGGTGCTTTCCAATTCAAAATATTCTCAAGCTTAGTAGTCAAATAGAGAAAAGCCCAAATAACAAAGCCAAATACCGCGATCCAATACCAGACTTTCTCTTCAAAGGGTTTTAAAAAAGGATTCGACAAGTCATCCTTCTTGGGATGTCGAAAAATAAAGCAAGGTCTAGCGAGCCAAGTCTGAACAGTGTATTCACAAACATCCAGTCGCTCTGGTTTGTACTGAAATGGCGTAGCTCCAAAATCGACGATTCCTTTGACCATATCTCCGAGGATTCCATTGAAGGATCCATTAACAAGATAACCCCATGTCGACCCCTTCATTAGATTCATGCTAAATCAAGCCTTTATAAATTTCCATCCGTAAAACTCAACAAAGGAGACTTTGAACTCACGTGAAATTGTAGTAATCTCGCATTTGGAGAGTCAGAGCATAGTTGTAGCGATGCATCGTGTCTAAATGTGGCTTTATGGGGTTGTGAATGTAGGTATTGTAGTCCGGAACTGCTGGATGATCAATCTAAGGGTTTAAAAATCCAAATTTAGAGGTGAAAAAATTTTTTTTTTGAAGATTAAGTGATTGATTTACTACTAGGGATGCATTTAGGATCATTCCATGCAAGTTTCCACGTCGTTGGTACTTGTATTGCGTGAGATCGATCTTTAGACCGTTTGTGAGACTCCAACTACCCGAGCGTGTGACGTTGAGCTTGCCTCCATGACGATAACTGGGATTGTACACGTCAAAGAGTGTGTAAGTGTCCGGATTATGACGCACTGCCAGGGTCATTTCTACCGCGATGTTTAGAGGCAGGTGATTAAAATAGTCTGGGTGTTTTTCTTGCGATGTTGGCATCAGCCAGAAGTACGACTCATTGTGACGCAGACCTTGCTCACAAAACTGTAATTTATAGGATAATTATTGATAAAGGTAAAGCAGAATGAATGTCTTACAAATGTCTCAGAAATTACACCTAATACAAGATTAGCGCCTATTTTTTTTTTTTTTTCTGTAAAAATTGATCGTCGCAATGTATAAATTTGTTTGAACTAGTGATTTTCATACTTGATAAATCAATTTAAAATAAAAAATTTATAAAATAATAAACAAAAATTGGTTTAATCATGGAAAAAAAAATTTTTTCCTTTAAAATACCTTTTAAAAAATTTAATAAATAATCAAGATATTAAAAAAAAATTTTATTAAAAAGTTTTTTTTAAGAAGTTTTTTTTCTAACATTTTATAGTTTTTTAGATATTACTGATTTTTAAAAATTTTTTGTTTATTCAAAATATCTAGAAAAAAAAGGAAAATACTAAAAAATTGTATTCATTATTTTTTATAGGTAATTAAATTATTAATCATTTAATATCTATAAATTTTTTCATTATCTCTTTTAGTTATCGAGTTATCAACAAAAAACCTAAAAAATCTTCAAAATTACAAAATCTTTAAGTGTATAATATATGTGCCACTTGATGAAAATTTTTTTCTTCCATAAATTATTAAAAAACTCATTATTAAATGATTATTTATCAATTTTTTTACAAAAATTTTCACTTTAAATTATTTTTTTATTCGAAAAAAAAAATTTTTTTTACTTAATCACGGAATATCAGCAATAGAAGATTGTTTTATTGTTTAACTACTTACCTGGTGAAATATAATTTCCGAATTATGACAATCTAGGTCCAGAAAAATTCCCAATTTCCAATAATTAACTCTGAGGATTTTTCTCAACTCCAAACCCGGTCGAATGTCCACATACACCCATTGGCGATAATTTTGCATGGCCAATCGACTAAACGACAGAGCTTCTGCAAAAATCCATTGAAAAAATATATAAAACCTTTAAATAATTAAAAAAAACTTTTACCATGATGGCTCCAACAGCCGAAAACAACAGCAGACTTGATAACCAAATGCTGGAAATAATCTTTCGCCAATTGCGCAATGATTTTATTACCTCCAGCAGTTATCAGAAGGCTACAGAGCAAGGGGAGCAACAGTGGTGCCTGCATTGCACTTGGAAACAATGGAAAAGCACCACCGAAAGCTCCGTCAACCCGCTATACGTTGCTGTGTATCGTATTATTTATTGATATACGCCCTCGACAATGTTAGATTATTAAATTCCCAAAGCATCATCCAAACCTTAGTGATTTTCAGGCAGTGGGACGTGGGTTTACAACTGCAACCGATAATTTCACGTCGATCGATGTATCGCATACGAGTTTGTATACGTAAATAATTTCTGTTTATAGGGAAATTGTCTCGAAATATTCGCGAAATGACGAATTAATGAGCAGCCAACGCTGTAACATCGGAAATGTTTAGAATTTCATGTTTCAGTGTAGAATTTCAAGCAAAAGAACGTTTCCGGGTATCGTACTGTATATATTGCAATATTTTATCGATAATTTGTTTATAATACGTCAGAAATTGTTGCAGAAAACTGTTTTTCAATAAATAAACATCAGTGAAAAAATTCTAATTAAAAAAAAAATCGAAATTTTGATAGTTTTAATCATAATTTTTTTATTCAAGCGAATTTTTTATTAGTTTAATGCTAAATATGTCATATAATATTATGTTATTATGTCAAAAGTAGTTACTTGATGATAGAAATTAAGAAAATTTTAAAATTAACAGAAAGTTATATTTATTTCTTTGAAATCTTACGATTTTCATGTTTTTTTACTTAGTTTTTTTGAAATAACTCAATAACTAAGCGAAATAATGAAAAATATTATTCTTAGTAAGTAATTGTAAATTCAATTTTCTATAAAAAATGTAGAATAAATTATTTTGATACTTTGCTTTGTTTTAGAGATATTTTGAAAAATATAAATTTTTTAAAAAGTAAATAATATCTTAAAAACTATGAAAGATAGAAAAAAGTTTATTTAACATTTTTTGTAGAAAATTGAATTTTTAACAATTTATTATTCTTAATGATTTTTATTATCTTGCTTAATTACCGAGTTATCGCGAAAAAATAACAAAAAATCACAATAAAGTCCCACAAAGGGTAAAAATTGAAAAAATATATATATATATATATTTTTTCATTATTAAATATTACAAAACATTGATTTAACTTTGAAAAAAAAAAAAAAACATAATGTAGGTTTTTTACGTGAAAAACCCAAAAATAGCTGAAAATTTTGGATAAAAACTGAAATTTAAAAGTTTTTTTTTTTTTTTTCTTTAAATTAAATAAATTAAATTTTTGTAGTTGAAATTAATGAAAAAAAATGGATAGGAATTGACTGGTGGGTTGATTTAGACCTTTAAGAATTTTTTTCAAGACTAAATATACCTGAAGGAAGTGACAAACATCTCCTCAATGATGTCACACTTGTTTCCGTTGTTTGTGGACTCTTTCTAATAAGCTTAATCACCGACAATTGCAGGATAATTTACCAAGTGGGTGTTTCAGCTTAACAACTAAGATACCCTGCGCTAATATTTGCCCAAGTGACAGCAAGTGTAATTACAAAAACTTCAGATCACGCGTGATGCGAGGACACCAAGATTCCACATATGTATAAATGGCCTGAACTGTAAAGCGACGGTTAGTGTTTCTTTATACGCTACTGTCAGTTAACTCAAACGAAATTCAAAAGCTTGTATACACATCTGTATAATAGCAATAATGTTTCGTGGAACTTTGCTTGTTTTAGTGGTGAGCATCATGCTCGCTGCAGTATATGCTGATGAAAAATATCTCGACACGTATGATAATATAGATATAGATGCTGCTTTAGCCGATCCTGAAATAAGGAATAAGTATTATAATTGTTTCATTGGTAATGGACCCTGCACCGATGATGCTGCTTATTGGAAAGGTAATAAATTTTTTTCTGAAAAAAAAATTTATCTATATATGTAAAATTTTTTAATTTATGGTTTTTCAAGCTTGTAATTATATTTTTATAATTAAAAAAAGAAAATAATTACATTTTTAAATGTTTTTTAATGTTTTTTTTTTTTTTTTTAATTGTTAAAAATATCAATTTTTTTTAAACATTAAATAAAAATATTATATTTTTTGGATTTTTAAAAATCATTTTTAATAGCGTTTTACTACGTTGAAAAAAAAAAAAAAAAAAAAATTTGTATATATTTGGAATTTACAAAATTACATTAAAAAATTTTTTTATACTCATAGTTATAAAACATTGTTTATTCATTTATTTATTAATTTATAATTGAATTGAATATAATATACAATATTTTTATAAAATAATTGAAAATTATTCTTTAAAAGATTGATAATTTTTAGGTAACTTTCCTGAAGCCGTAGTGACGAATTGTGAAAAATGCACAGATTGGCAAAAAATGGCATTCGACAAAATTTCCGCTTGGTACGCCGCAAATGATCAGCAAGCTTGGACAGCTCTAATGGAGAAGTTGATCGCCGAGGCCAAAGCCAGGAACATCCCAGGTGCAAAATAATATTTTAGTGATAAAAAAAAAAATAATATACTCACCTGATAACCTTGACTTGGGTATTGTCACAAAATGTATACTTTCCCCCTAAACGATGAGTTTGTCACACATTAGAAATGCAGTAATAAAATATTTTTAAAAGAGCACAAAGTCAACAAGAGTTGCGTAGGAGCTTCTTTCAGATGTAAATCGAAAAGTTAAAACGAGTTTGCCTTAAATTGCGTCAAAGTTTTATATTGATACACATAAATCACAGAATGTGGGTCAGAAAAATCAAGGAACGCATGTTTATCATGCTATCAAAGCGGCTATCCTTCAATTGTTTGAGGCTATAAGGTAATAACCGGTATTTTGGGTTTTTAGTCGAAACTGCAGTTGTCCTCGCGGAAAAACCCAAAGTTAATTGGGTTACCGTGTTTATATCATGGTCAATGTTGTTGACAATGGAAAATATCATATTTCGCATGAGTTTTTCAAATTTTAAATGAGATAAAAACAATTTTTTTTCAATGTTTTTTGTCAAAATTTTGCAAAAAAAAAAATCTCATTTTCGACATTTTTTCAAGTTTTTCTAGCATAACTCTTTAAATAAACATGATAACAAAAAATATTATTCAAATTAAATAATTAAAAATTAATTTTTCGAAAAAAAAAAAAAAAAAAACGTTGACATATAAGATTTTTCGTTCTCGATGTTTTTTTGTAAAAATTTTTATTTTTCACAATATCTCGAAAACAAAGATAAATATCAAAAAATTTTATTCTTTATTATTTGTGTAAAAAAATAATTTCAATCATTTATTATAAGTAAAATTTTTCGTTATTTCCCTTAGTTACTGAGTTATCGAGTGATTAATGAAAAAAAAAAATCTTTAACCGCCTTTTACCGGTGCAATATAGCATAAAAAAATTACTAATTACTCTAATATTTTGAAAATTATGTGATTTCACATATTTAAGTGTCCCTGAAGTGAAATTATACAATTTTTAGTTTATCAAATACTATAAAGCCGATATACCAATTGAATTTATGATGAGCACGTGCAACCAAGGACGTACTTGAATGTTCAAAACCGGTTTTTAATATTGACCCGAGATAAAAAGTATACTTTTGTAAAAATGCATTTAGATGATGACTCTAGGGACAATTGCATAGAAAAAAAAACTCGATGTTTTTGCTTAAAATGGACCAGAGTCTACTGCGAACTTTTTTTGCTTGTACCCACGTCCTTCATGAAACTAAGGGACCATGTAGAACCACTTGAGAGTTGTTTGACGTCATGGAGTACCACCACGGCATCTCTAGATATATAAATACGCCGAAAAATCCCGTCAGAGTCAGATCAACTGTTGAATTTCACACTGCTGGTAATCCGAAAAGCATTGCAATGATATTTCAAAGTTTTTTGCTTGTGTTACTCGCCATAAGTGCCACTGCCGAAGAATTGTACTCGGACAAGTATGATCACGTTAATGTCGATACAATCCTATTAAATGAGCGCTTAAGAGAGTCATATCTTCAGTGTTACCTGCGTAAAGGACCCTGTATAACTGCTGATGCAAAATTCTTCCGAGGTCAGTTAAGCAAATTTTTTTGATTTATTTTTCTATTTATGTAAAATTCCATTGTTATTTTATATTATTTATTTTATAGACACATTTGCTGAAGCTGTGATAACAAGTTGTAGAAAATGTACAGCACGACAAATGGAAATTTTTAATAAAATTACTGATTGGTACACGAAGAATGAACCGGAAAAATATAACATGGTTATTGCCAATGCTGTAAAATTCTTAAAAACTAATTATCAATAAATTTATTTATTAAAAATACTGTACTATAAATTATTTATTTATAAATAGAAATTATATATTAATTTATTTGTAATTTATCGTTGTTTTTATGATTTTATACAACATTTTTTATATGATATACTAATTACTCTTCACTTTATTTAAACAATTATCTAATATTTAAGTGGCAAAAAAGAATGTTTTTTAAAAATTGTGGCAATGGATCAATAGTTACAAAAAATGTTATTAAACGTTTTTTGTAGGGAATTTAATTTTCTACAATTTATGTAGAATATAATTATGCAATATCTTGTGTATTTATCAAGTTATCATGAAATAACTAAAATCGATTTTGGTTTTTCAACGATAACTTGATGAATAAAGGAAGTATTAAAAAATATTCAAAAAAAATAAAAATAAATGATTAGGCATGAAATTTTCTACAAAAAACGTTGTATGAAATTTTCTGTAACTATTAAACTTTAGTCAGAAATCGGAAGAAAACAGAATTTTCAAAACTAATTATATACAGGATAAAAAGTAGTTTAACTCAGTTTTTTGCGATTTTTAGCTAAAATTTGATAGTTACAGAAAATTTTGTAAAACATTTTTTGTAGGAAATTTAATGCCCAATAATTTATCAGAGATAATATATTTCGATATCTCTTTTATTTATCGAGTGATCATTGAAAAACCTCAATTAATTTTAGTTTTTTTCTGATAACTCGGTAAAGTCGATATCGTAATTGAAACTAAGAAAAAAAAACAAATTATCGTTTGAAAGTAAACGTGTATTGAAGTAAATTGCACAACTTTTAAATATATGCATCTATAAACAACAATATTGCATTAAAGTATAAAATATGTATAACAAAACATTTTGATTATACAGAATTAAGTGTGGAAAAATGTTGAAAACCGAGTAAAATAATACATTACATTGCAATTGAAAATAGTCCTTTTTAAAATTGGTCCCAAGTGCATAACTTTCTTTTTCTATTTTTTTTTTTTCGTATTTTCTTGCATGTGTCACGTCATCTGCCAATTACATTTCATCATCCTGCAAAATATTTCCACAGTTCAGAGAGGTGCAGATTCACAAATTTATGTGTAATGATGATTTGTTTTTTTTATTGAAATCAAAAATTACATGATATCAATTGTGCGCCTGTTGATTCAACTAAAAAAAAATTGTATACATATATAAAATCTATATAAAATGATATATCCAATTGCAGGAAGACAAAAAAAATACTGCTTGGCATACTTTTTTTTTAGATGACATGATTGATTGATTGATTGATTTTAATGATGATGAAAAAAAAATTGATGACTCTTTTGGAAAAGTCACTGGTTACATTTGAGATGGTCTGTGTACCTTCATGGCTGCTCGAATACCAATAGTTGCGAGTACACCCAAGCCAAACATGATCAGATGTGGCAGATACTTAATTCCAGGTATGTCAGGTCGCTTGGCAGTAAGAAATTCTAACATTTTCAATTTAGTTTCGGAGTATGGAGGATAACGATTCCTGTGAATGTCAAAATATTTGTTTAAAAATCAATTTTATGATGATTTATCTAGGGTAATTGGAATACAAATATTACTTACGCGGCTAAAACTTCACCAATATAACTCGAGTCACGCACCAATACACTTCTCTTATGCACAAATGTGTCGTAGGTTAGTCGTCCGTGATAGGCACCCATTCCAGAACCCCCAACGCCGCCAAAAGGCAGATCATCAACTGAGGAAGTGAAAAATCAACTTGAGAAATATTTTTTTCGGTTTTTTTTTTGCATTAACCTAATATGCATGCATAAAAAATATTCGCTTTGTTATCTAATTTTAGCGCCGTTAGTAATTGATATTTTTTTTTTTCTTACCAAGAAAATGCATCATCACGTCATTCACAGTTACTGCTCCACTGCGAGTATGGGTTATTAGTAAATCACGTACTTTTTTGTCATTAGTGAATATATACGTTGCAAGAGGAATATCACTGAAATCGAAAACAAAATTTTACGTAACACAATTAATATTTAATTGGAAAAAAAAAATTTTTTTTATCGAAAAGATCGTGAATATGAAAGATCTCGCAGTTTTCAATTTTTTCGAAAAAAGCTTTTTCATTCATAGAGAATTTTATTATAACAATTTTAAATTAAAAATAAATATTTTAAATATAAATACGATCGATAAAGCAGTACAGAAGCAAAAAAAAACGACTTTCTACTCCTCAAAACGAGAGTTTAGTCTTAAAAAAAAAAAAACGTCATTTGGCCTCACTCGAGATGAAAGGTAGATATCATTTGTATAGGTTTGATCGACATTAAAACCGATAAAAATGGCAAAAAAAAAAAAGTGTAGTATATCATTTTAAAATATACTTCTTTCGAAAATAAGTTATTTCTAAGTTTTAACCTCTGAAATAAATCACTTACCCGTCATTGATGAAATTAATAGCTTCATAGGCATTTTCAACGTGAACAATTGGCAAAATGGGTCCAAATATCTCTTCCTGCATCACGGCATCGTGTCGATTGGCTCCACTGATAATTGTTGGTGCAATATAATTATCACGAGAATCAGTTTCACCGCCGAGAGCAATCTTCGGATTACCAGCAAGGAATTTCGACAAACGCCTGAGTCAAAAAGTAATAAAAAATTTTTAAAAATTACACGATTTAGCAGAGCATTTAATGACTCACTGGAAATTTTTCGAGTTGATAACTCGACAGAAATCCGGACTTTCTTGTGGATTATCACCAAATCTCTCCTTCAAGATCTTCCGGGCTTTTTCGATAAATCTCGACTCCACATCTTTTGTGCACAAAACATAATCCGGGGCAATACAAGTTTGTCCAGCATTAACACACTTGCCCCAGAGAATTCGTTTTGCTGCGAGATCAATATCCGCCGAGGCGTCGATAAAAACTGGACTGTAAATAAATCACTTGTGAGTTAAAACAACTATAACAATAACTTTTCTAATGTTTAATAAAATTAAAAAAACAATTCATCAAAATTTTCAAGAAATATCCATTGGATATACCGCCTTTTTCGTTATATTTCGTAGTTTTTGGGCAATAACTCGATAAATAAGCGAGATAACAAAAAATATAATAATATTAAAATGATCGAGAATTTAATTTCCTACAAAAAATATAGAATAAATTTTTTTTTAATTTCGAGTCATTTTTGAGATATTTTGAAAAATAAAAATTCCAAAAAAATGATTGATACATCAAAAACTGAGAAAAATACTTAAAAATTCACTTAACATTTTTTGTAGATAATTAAAGGATAAATCTTTTATTTCAAATAAATTTTTTCATTATCTCTGTTATTTACCGAATTATCATCAAAAAACCAAAAAAAAATTCAAAAAAATATTTATACACCCATTGGACTTTACCAGGGTGATTTAATAACAAAATGTAAATAATAATCCGGTATTTTTACCTCTTTCCACCGAGTTCTAAGGTCACTGGAGTCAAATATTTATTCGCTGCCTCACGAACTATTTTTCCCACAGCTCCCGACCCCGTAAAAAATATATAATCATATTTTTGCTTCAAAAGTTCCGTTGTTTCCGGAATACCACCAGCAACGACATGATAACATTCCTGCAAACAAAATTCTTGTAGTCAGAAGAAAAAGTAAAAGAAAAATTGAGAAAGTTTTTCCTTACAGTGTCGAGATATTTTGGTACGAGTCGATAAAGAACATCATTTACGGCTGCAGCAACCTCAGAGGGTTTTATGATAACACAATTTCCCGCGGCAATGGCTCCAATCACCGGAGCAATCGTCAACTGCAGTGGGTAATTCCAAGCGCCCATTACCAACACGACACCGTAGGGATCTCGATGAATTTCTGGCGAGTCCAAAATGTTTACCAGATCTTTCGATGGCTAAAAAAGATAAACATGAGAAAAATAAAAAATATTCAATCTTTCAACGGGTGGAAAAAATTCTATACTAAAATACCTTTTCCACAGCTGCCCACTCATCAATATGTCGAAGCATGTGCGAAATCTCGTTCAAACAGTAGCTCAACTCCAGCACGCAATTTTCAAATTTGCTCTATCATAAAAAAACAATACGATAAATAAAATATTAAAAAACTATCGAAGAAGCTAGAGGGTGAAAATTACCCTTCGCAAGTCGGATTTCAAAGCTGCATGAATTTGATCAGTATTTTCCTCCAACATTTTCCGCAATTGCTTCAACTGATGCTTGCGGAATGACATTGGCCTCGTTTTTCCACTGAAAAAAGCATCTCGTGTCTTCAGCACCAACTGGAATCAATTATTAATTAATTAAATAACATGTTTTTATATTTATATTCGCTGTGAGATATTAATTAACTTACATCAGCAAAGTTCTGCATGACCGGTTTTCCATCCATCGTTGCTGAAATTATAAAACTAGTGATTATTAACAATTCTAAAAAAAAAATGTCAAGGAAAAATTTACATAAAAAAAATTAAAATATAAACTAATATATTTAGATTAAGTAAAAATCTGTAGAAACAAATCTAAAATATTATTTCTCAGTAGAAAAACTTGTCATATTCTAACCTTTGATATGACTGACAGATGTTTCTTAGGTTATGAGGGAGTGTCGACGCGACAAAAGTCGTGTCTACTCAGTAATTTAACGTTTTGACACTGTCTCACTGATGGATAAAATCCTTCTGAGCACAAATCTTAAAATAATCTGTAACCTATTCTTTGTGGTGCAGATAGGAGTTCAAATTCCAAAGGTGCTGCTCTCGAACATTATACAAAACAAAATACCACACATGAAATCACCAAAGTTTCATAACTGTCAGGTGATCTGCTAGGAGGGAGAAAAGATCAAGTGCTTCCGTAATATCTCCTATTTGTACGTGTAATTATATCTCAGATTCTTAATGCACAGCTTGTTTATATGTAAACGACTCTTTTTTTTTTACAAGGCGAAAAAAAAATATATTCACCGGATTATAGAGAGTCTGCGAGAAATGCTCGCCAGAGTGCACTACTTTCGTGAATGTTTTTAAATTTTAAGAATTTTATTTATTGTAAAATATATATTAAGAAAAAATCAACAAGTACAATAAATATTCTTAATATTTTAAAGGAATTTTTCTGATATAGTTTGAGAGATTTTTGTCGACATTTTGAATTTAACTCGAAATTGACACAATTTTTATAAAAATCAGTAAAAAAAAAACAATATGTTGTATGCAGAAGATTGCAAAAAAATGGTTTTACCATATGTAAAAAGTTTATAAGTGAATGTAAAATGTGATATATCTTGCCAAGTCTACTTCTACTTTCTTACTCTCACTTTGTTTTAAACTTCCGCCGGGTGCAATGACACCTCTTGCGACGGTAAAACCCATAATTTACCAGCTAAAATCTATACCCACGACAATATAAACAAATAATGTAACTACTCTTTTGCAATTGTCTTATAATTTTTTTCTTCACTCAGCCTCATCAACTAACAGCTAAAGAAAAACGACACTTTATTGAATAATTACATAGTTGATCAGATGGAATTATCTCATTATATAGTTAATTGTTTTTTATTTAACAGCAATTCAAAAAAAAAAAAGAAAAAAATTAAATAAATAAACAATGATAATATGAGCTAACATTTAAATGTGATGTCATTTTCTAATTTTTATTAAAAATCAAACCCGAAAAACTTTTCTTTTTTTTTTTTATTTTATAAACAATTGAATAAATTAATTTTTACTTTGAAAAATCAGATTTAAAAAATTTTTTAAATATTAAAATTTTTATTTTAAAAATAAATAAATCGACAATAACAGAGATACCATTGATTATTCCAGGATCGTGAACTGGCTCAACATTAATAATCGTTATCTCAGCAACCATTGTATCTCGAAAACGGAACAATTTTAAAAATACACACGAAAGAAGTTGTACAACTGTCAAAGCTAATAGATGAACTGATGAACAAAGCTTTCCCTTGTTAGTTCAAGTGGTAAAAATCAATTTCCCCAACCTCGAATAAGGACTCTAGTTATAGTCCAGAAAGTCTTGTTATAAAGCCATCGAGCGAATAATCGTCAAGTTAACCTGGTATATTGGTTGTCAAGATTTTTAAATATTTATTAACAATGACACTAGCAGTTGTGAAAGCTTTTCAAGCTATTGATCAACCAATTATAGTGACAAGGACGTCAATACACTTAACACTTACTGCAATTCAACGTTTTTCTTCAATTTTTTTTCAATCAACACCAACAGATAATTCTTCAAACTGTATTTCCCAACGTTTCTAGACCGACTAACGTGTTTATAAACGTTTGAAATTGAATCATGCGGGCTGATAATTGATGATAACCAATTATCACTGTTGATAGACGACTTCCAACAGCTTTTTTTAATCTTTCGGTGATTAAAAACATTGTGGGCCAATGAAATTGGGAAATAATACTAAGTTTTTAGGTCAATTAATGCTCTAAAAACTTTTTTATTCAGTTAAAATAATTAATTAAAAAATAAATATTTAATAAAAAAATCGATTCTTCGCTTATTTCTTCATTTTTTGAGGAGTAAAAATTGAAAATATCAATTAGTTTCGAAAATTTTTTAGTCTACATTATAGAAAAAGCTATGAGAAAGAGATTAAGCATTCATTCAATAAAATCGATTAATTAGTTTATTAATTATCGTGGCTGCAAACCCGAAAATTTTCTTAATCGAAGCATAAAGTGTCATAATGACGCATATATATTCAAGTTTTTAAGATTTTTTTATATTTCTGGATTGAAAAAATTTAAGAAACATAGAATAAAGATGATAAATAATTTTTTTGTTTGAATTTTTTTCATGAGGATAAATGTTAAAAAAATTATTTAAAATCGCTTACTTGAGTCAGGTTGATCTGGAGTTTCAGGTTCAATAGTAATTTGGCAAATATCAGCGTCCGAATTGATATGATTGTCGTTCTGGCCTGGCTCCTCGGCCGCATTCATGTCGAGCACGACTTCAGTCTGAAAATTATAACATATAAAAGTCACTTTTTTATAAAGAAGCGAATAAAAAAACAGGAAATTCACATCAGACACAATCTATACCACAGTTTCAACCTTTTTCGACTGTTAAAAAATTTTTAATTTTCAATTGAGCACGAAAAACAATGAAAAACTGCTCTTGCGATGATGCTCGCACGACTTATTAAACAACGCTTTAAGAGACAAGTTAATAAATGGTCCACAGCATCAAGCAGCAGACCGGTTGTGTATTGGTTGTGTGTGGGGAAGGTCAGAGTAAGAAAACCTGTTGAACACGAAAAAAAAAAAATTGTACACATACCATTATGAGCCTGAAGATGTTGCGTCGAAAAGAGGAAAACTGGCGTGCGAATAATCGCACAAAGCACACACTATGATTTATCAGCAGCAAACACGGCTAGAAAATAAATAGTTATTAAAAAAAAACAACAACAAGAACATGAATTCAATTAAACGAGAAATTTCGTGCTTATTTACCGTGCAAACACCCGCGGATTTCTGAAGTAAAACAGCAACTTCATCGACCTGATTTTACTATTTACATAATCAATGCTAATAGGGATGTCCACCTCGAAATTTTATTGGTGCTCGAAAAGACCATTATCTTAATCGTAAAGTATAATTAAGTTTCAATGCGTTGGATAGGCTAGTTTTATTTATTCACCGCTTCCTTTCGTAGCTTCATGTGGTCTTTGATCTTCGATGCTCATTTATACGAGACAATTGACATTTTTATAGTTGATTAAACTTGGATAAAATTGTAAAAACATTGATCAAATTGAAAATTAGGATTACTTGGATATCTTTAGATGATAAAATGTGTTAACTGCACCAAAATGATAGAAACATTAAATCTTAAACCAAATAGATATATAGTTTTAGATTTTTTTTTTTTTGTTTTTTGACGATAACTCGATAACTATGCAAAATAACGTAAAATATTACTAAAATCAAATTATTTAGAATTAAATTATCTATAAAAAATGTTAAATAAATTTTTCTAAATTTCCTCTCAGTTTTTGAGATATAAGTGTTTTTTTGAATTTTTTATTTTTCAAAATATATCAAAAATAACGCAAAATTTGAAAAAATTATATCTAATATTTTTTATAGAAAATTTTATTCCTAAAAATTTAGTTTATATGATATTTTTTATTATCTTCATTATTTACCGAGTTATCAGTAAAAAAGTAAAAAAAATCACATTTTTCATGAACACAACTTCTTTAAAAATTTAACAAAAAATTGAAAACAGCTAAATAAAATCGATAATTCTTATTTTAATTCAATTTTTTCATAAAATATGCTAAAAAAACTTTATCTATTCTTTTAATTGTATTTTTTTCGACTAAAGAAATTTTAATTGATGAAAAAAAAAAACAGTAAATACGATTGTAAAATTTTTTTTCAACAGTGTAATTCATATTTTATTGTGATAATTAATGAAAATATAAAAGTAAGGCACATTGAATTGGTGAGCAAATAGAGTAATATTTTTTTGAAGCATTTTTCCTCCCCCAGGTAAAATCAGGTAGCATAGTTTAAGTGTGCTTATAAGGTGTCAATACCAATTTTTAAATCGATCCACTGCTCGTTTCCACTCATTTATCACAGTTTCATACTCTATTCTACGTTTTTTATTTGGATGGAATAAAGTATCTACGCAACGAAATTTTTTCAGTTCTTCCCGGTCCCTCCAAACGCCTGAAACGACGTCGTGATAAATGAGAATAACCACAGTCATCACGTAGTGAAAGGTTAATTAATTTTCAGAATGCTCACCGCAATGCAGGCCCGACAGAAACGCAACTCCCAAGATAGACATCTCGGTGCTCTTTGGTCTTTCGACAGGAAGGCCAGTCAAATCTGCGAGTAATTGAAGGACAAAATCATTCTGCGAAACGCCACCGTCCACTCTGAGAGAATAAAACATCCGTTATTAATCGATTTTTAAAAATATTTCTCGATATATTTTGGATATACCGTATTTTTTTGTATGTCCGACGAGTCTCTAAGCATAATGAATCATAGAGTAGCAGCACTCGAAAAACAATGCTCTCCAATAATGCACGAACCATGTGGGCCTTTGTTGTCGTTGGTTTCAACCCGAGAAATCCCGTAGCAGCTAATTGATCATTGATCGGTGCCTAAAACACACAAAATTATATTATTTTTCTATCATATTTAATTTTTATCAACATTTTAATAAAATATTTGTTAAATCTAAAAATTTTAACTTTTATTACATAATTTTATTTTAATTATGATAACCTAAAAATTGGAACGACGGATTTTAAATTAAAAAAACACCTAATCACTGCGTTATAAAAATATCTAATGAATATATCATATTATTTTGACATTAATTGATAATTTGGGTTTTTTCAACGTTGAAAAAATTAAAAAATGGATGAAAAGTCGAATTTTATATGCCAAATTCATGTATTATTTGTTTTTTTTTTTTTATTAATATGTTTTTCATGTCTAGAACGTGTTTTATTGAGATAAAAAAAATTTTTTGAAAATTTCTTTCTCAAAAAAAACGCAATTTTCATTATATTATTCAGTTTTTTTGCAATAACTCGATAAATAATCAAAACACCAATAAATATCATAAAATTAGAATAATTGAAAATTAAATTTTCTACAAAAAACGTTAAATAAACTTTTTTATATCTATCTTCATTATCAATATATTTCAATTTTTTTTTAATTTTTATTTTTCAAAATATCTCAAAAACAAAGCAAAATAAGAAAAAACTTGATCCTTTATTTTTTGTCGGAAATTAAATTTTCAATCATTTAACTCTCTTAATATTTTTCGTTATCTCGCTTAATTATCGAGTTATCGCAAAAAAATTTAAAAACAAATTTATCTTCAAAGATATACCCATTTTTTAATTGAACTAAAGAAAGAAAAAAAATTTTCTCCATTAAATATTCATTGTAAAAACCAATTTAAAAACAGTAAACAATCATGTAAACTTTACCTGCAGACCGCTAAAAGCCGGAACGAAAAAAACTCCACCGGAATTGGCGACAGACTCCGCGAGATCTGACATTTCTCCGGGATTTCTAATAATCTCCAGAGATTTAGCCCACTCAACAATAGTACCAGTATCACTGGAAGCACCCTCGGCCATGTAAACAAGCTCATTGTTCATTTGCCAGCCGACAATGGGATACAAACCGGCGACAGACGCGTGAGGCTCGCGGCCGGTGTTAACATCAAGAAAAGTCCCGGTTCCCATGGTAATTTTGAGGTCTCCCGCGTTGAAACAACCAGATCCAAAGAGCGATGCAGCCTGATCTGCCATCTAGAATAATAAAAAGCGCATTTAACAACGCGTAAAAAATTTATTGCGAGATTTGGCAAAAACTTACGCAACACGTAATGGGAATTGGGACACCAAAAATATCCTTGGGAGTGTGACCAAAGTTCCCGGCAGTGTCCACAACCTTTGGGAACATTGTCGAGGGGATTTTGAAGAGATTCATGGCCCACGAAGCCCAGCCCATCGTAAAAGGATCGAAAAGCCCAGTTGCCGACGCGTTCGAGACATCTGCGACGTGTTTACCTGTCAAATAAATATGTTCAATTGAAAATACATTTTTTTTTATTGATTAAAAGTTTATTTACCTGTTAATTTGTAGAGAATCCACGAATCCACACCGCCAAATACTGCTTTTCCACTCTCTGCCGCTTCTTTCAGACCCGGTACGTGGTTCAGTGCCCACACCAGACGAAGGGTCATCTGTAATAGTGTCAGTGAATGATAATGAGTCATTGTTTGAGTTTATCAAGCTGTTCTAAAGGTCACCTGTGTATTCATAAGCTTGAAGACACTGCCAGCGAGAAATCGCTTGTTTCGAGACAACGTGTAGAGCACATGTGCACCCATTCTCAAGCCCTTCATCGTCAGAGATGAATTCCACTCTCGTACCA
Organism: Macrocentrus cingulum; assembly: GCA_002156465.1. Taxonomy (NCBI): domain Eukaryota; kingdom Metazoa; phylum Arthropoda; class Insecta; order Hymenoptera; family Braconidae; genus Macrocentrus; species Macrocentrus cingulum. The sequence continues at coordinate 58,296 of MVJL01005408.1, forward strand.
TTGAGTCTGCACGCAAATCCTTCCATGTTATGAACCTGAAATTTTTTTTTATTCAGTAAATTTCGTTTAAATACGACATCAGAATCCAAAATTCGACTCTCTTTTGCTAATAACTTGATAACTAAACGAGATAATGAAAAATATCATCAGAGTAAAATTTTTGGAAATTTAATTTTCTATCAAAAATATAGAATAAATTTTTTTCAAATTTTGCGTTATTTTCGAGATATTTAAAAAAAATGAAAATTTTGAAAAATCTAAAAATTTTTTAAAAACTATAAGATACAAAAAAATTTATCTAACGTTTTTTGTAGATAATTTAACACATAGTTATTTTACTTCTATAACATTTTCTCGATATTTTATTTATTTATCGAGTTATGGCAAAAATAGCGACGACGAGAAATGCGCGGTTTTTGAGAAATATCGTTAAAAAAATTGATTAAATAAAATGTATGCTAAAAAACTATATATTATTGATTATTTTATATTATTAAAAAAACTGAAAGTTTCATTTAATACACTAGAATCGTTGAATACAATCAAGAATTAATTGATCTTTACAAAAAATTTTATTTTTTTTTATTTTAAAATACTGTGATATAATTGTCGTATAAATTGTGGAATTAATTATAACATACAGACCTGTGATAGTGTTTACCCGTCTCAAAGTTCCAGGAAATACAACTACTGCGTTGCGTAGAGATGCCGAGACATGCAATCGAGGTGACGTCGATTTGACTTGCTGCAATTAAAATGTAAATTTCAGATATTTAATGTTTCTCATTATCTCACCTTTTCAAAAATAACTTTTTTTTTTAGTTCCCTATTAAGAAACTGGCATAGAAAAAAAAATATCGTACGTCTAAAATCAAAATAGCGTAAACAAACAAAAAATAATTTTTTTTCAAATCAAAATATCTTGAAAACTATTATAGTTAAAATTTTTCCTCAAGAGACCTTTTTTATAGAGAATTTTATTAGCTACAAAAAAGGTACTTGGCAAAAATTGTCTAATTCACATGCCTATCAAGATATCAGTAAAATACGCACTTTTGGTTTTAGACACGTGATATTAAATTTCATCTCGAGCCCTTACCCTTGACTGCATCTTTTATAACTTTAAGAATTGCTTGCCAAAATTGATCAGGATCGATTTCCACATATGTAGGTTTCGGATAAAGCAGCTCGACCTTTTAGAGGAACAGAAAAAAGGAAAATAAAAAAAATTCGAATGCTGAAGAAACTTAAAAAAAAAAAAAAAGAAAAAATCTTGATTAGTCATAAAGATGGACAGGTCAAAAAATTTTAATAGGTAAAATAATGCATGGAGATTACTGTTGTAGCACTAGATATTAAGAAATTGATAAGCACTTAATAATACGGTAATTAATCAGTCTTCATAAACCGGTTAAATGGCGTGAAATATTTTTTTTCAATGATATAACCGGTAATTTCTAATAAAAAACCCGATTTTTTCTGTGATATCAATGCAAAATTCACTCACAACTTGGCACTAACGTCACTTATTGAAATCTTATCAGCAAAAGATTACATATGAGATAACGAAATGAAAAAATTCCAAACCTTTTCGACAGCAGATGAAATTGTAACGGCAAACTCGTTGAGAACATGACAGCGAACTGTCGTAGTACCAACATCGAGAGCAACAACGTACTTCATAACAAATAAACACTGACGAAAAATCTGTCGCCAACAATAAATGAAGAGAAAAACGCGCGGCGGGTAATATTCGAAGGAGGCGCAGTCGTAAAATGAATTAGAGTCTAGTGTGCACGACTGCCACTAGGTATTGAAGCCCTTCCCCACCCGAAAATGCTGACATTGAACGTGCTGTGAAAGCTAATGGTAGAATAAATTAATTGAAATGCTCCCGACCTCAATTTGAAAGGTGAACTTGATGCCCGGGGAAACTCAGATCAACCATGTGTTTTTCTCTTTCACTGATCGACTTAAAATCTCTATGCAACTAGTCCAAGTATTTCCTGCATCAGCCATCGTCGTCATGACCGAGTTCCAACCGTAAACTGCACATGCGCTATAAGAGAGTAATTCAACTATTGAATGCTGCAATACGTCAAATACGGGCAATCTCATTAAGAATTATTTTTTAAATCAACAAAATAAATAAATTTCTTTAAAAAATCTGATAAAATAAAGAAAAAAACATCCGGAAATCTTGAAAATATCATCAAACATTTGAATATTTTATCATACGTTAATTTTCTTAAATTTTTACTGCTAAAAAATTATTTAATTAAAAAAACTAATGTTATAAAGTATAAAAAATTCACAAAATAATGGATATTTTGTAACAAGAAATTAAGAAAATAAAATTTTTCAAATCTTTTTCGTTAGAACAATTTATATTCATTTTTTTTTTTTTTAATTTAGAAGACTTTTTCGAATTATCAAAACTTATGAAACGCTTATTTAAGCCAAGAAAAAAAAATCGCAATAGTTTGCGATTAAAAAACAGACTTTACCGACTTTAATCATGAAAAAAACGATTTTTTTCGTTTATTATTTAAGAAAGCCTGCATTTTATTATTAATTACGTTTTACTTATACTATGAATTATTTCTCAAATCTCATATCTACTGCGAATCTCCACAACTGCTTCATCCGAAAGATCCTCTTGCGTGGAGCAGTGATCAAACAGTGCTTTTAAGTCTAAAAAAAAATGTATTTACAATCCCTTCTTCGATGAGCAATAAAAATCAATAAATACCTTCTTTTTCCGGGTTATCTAGGAACATTATTAAGGCCTTGAATCTCTTGATTTCACTCAGGTACTTTAAATACGGAAAAACAGCATCTTTCTCTGGTAAAAATCGTAATTTCAGTGTTGAAATGATTTGACTGAAAACATCAGTCTCCATAGAATCCTTGAAGAGCATAGGAATTTTTTCTGGTGCCAGTTGCTTCAAATATTTGTATCGCATCTCCAAACACTGGAATTTACGCCAGATCAATAGAAATTGAACAGCATTTATTGGAATTGGAGGAACATTTGCAGTGACTTCTTCTATTTTCTGCAGCAAATCAACTTTTTCACCAATTTTTTCAGACAATTCCGATGTTTTTTCCAATTTTGACGCTGCAATCGTGGAATTGGGTGCAAATTTGGGTCGAATCAAGTTGGAAAAATCAGCCAACTTGATGGGAATCGAATTTAAAGGTGATTTTACAAGTTGATGAGGTGCTTTAACTGCAGGCCGAACAATACTGCAATCATCAGGCACCGAAATGGGCAGCCATGCGGGTAATTTAATTTTTTGACTCATTCCAGGTCTTTTTTCAACTGTAGCTTTCGGTTTATCCTCAATTTCCGATTTTTTCTTGACATCCACGACCTCCACAATTTTATTTTCATCTTCAATCGTTGCTAAAGGCTTTTCAGGCGTTGGTAAAACGTCAGTAATTTTTTTCGCAGCCATTTTCTCGTCTTGAACGGTCGATTCACTTGAAATTGATGGCTTGGACTGGCCAGAGTACTTCATAGCCTCTTGAAGCATTTTTGTCGCCTCCTTGTTCGACGGTTCTAAGGTCAAAATTGTCTTTAAGTCCTGGATTGCCTCTTTGTACTGCTTCAAAGCGATTCGAGCAGTCGCTCGTCGATGATACGCCTTGACGTAGTGCTCATCTCTCTGAATGGCAGCTGTACAGTCGGATTCCGCAGAATACAGGCTGAAACAAAAATTGTTATTACCGTTTGAAACATGATTGAGTATTATTTACATACTTTTCTATTTTTAGATGGCACAAGGCTCGATTAGCGTAAAATACTGCGTCATAGGGAAAAATCTTGATGGCTTCATTGTAACACGCCATGGCCTTGGCCCATTGACGCTCCTGCACGTATTTATTTCCCATTATCTTGTGCTTGGACGCTTCCTCGTGATTTTTTTCCAGTTCCTCTTTGCTCAGGATTTCTGTACCCGAATCTTCAGAGTCGCATTCCTTGTCCAACGCTTCGCACGCTTTATCCTGCACGTCAGTCTTATGAGTATTTCGTACTTATTTAATTTTTTTTATAGAGAAAAATAGAGATTACTCACTGCGTCAAATTGATCCCAGGCTTCGTAGTCGAATGACTTGATTTTTTTAGCTTTACTTCCATTTTCTTTGGCCTTGAGTTTTGTTCGCGAACTCGTTTTTTTACGTCGCACCGGAGGAAGCAGCTGGAAATTGAAAGAATTTTTGAGTTAGTTTACTTACTTATTTAGGAACAAAAAAAATGTTTTGTGATGTTTACTTGGCCTTGATCATCTGCAGGCGCTTGCAAAAGAGCATCAGCTTTTGCCATTTTTTCCTCCCAATTTTTCATGTCCAAAAATTCGTTGCGTAGATCCTCGGCATTGTTTTTTATCTGTTTTTGCAAAGTTATCGATTTGTCTTTCTCCATTTTTCAATCAATACGTCGAATAACAAAGCCGGTCATCACAATGTGTAATCAACGATAATTGTAGTGCAAACGTTTGTTTGAAGAGTGTGTATACCGAACCAAGAGAGAGATATATTCGAAGTTGATTTTTTTTAGGTTAGTTTACAGCAGCGTGCTTGGTGGTGATTCTAGAAACTACTCTAAGCGTACAAATACAAATACAAATTGTCACATTGTTCCTTTTCCCGCGACTTTGATCCTTTTTTTGCTTTAGTTTTTGCTAAATATGTTCTTTTTATGATTGTTTGAAGCAAGTACTTGTTTTTTTTTTTTTGTTGTCACGAGACAATCAACGCAAATAAATTTATTAACTCAATAACGTGGATAACTTCTAGATATATCCAACAAGTGGGAAAATTAATAAAACAGTTTTATTCATATTTAAAATAAATTTTAGAACTTTGAGTTAGAATAGATTAATTTTTTTTTAATTTCCAAAACTGTTCTCGAGGAATTAAATTAATTTTTGTTTTTTGCGAATAACTCGGTAAATAATCGAGATAATGAAAAATATTATTGAAGATTATTTATTAAAAATTCAATTTTCCATAAAAAATTTCAAATAAATTTTTTTATATCTCGCTTAGTTTTTGAAAGATTACTGTTTTTTTTTTTGTTGAAATTTCGATTTTTTCAAAATATCTCGAAAACAAGACAAAATATAGAAAAAATGTATTCTATATTTTTTTATAAAAATTAAATTTCCAATCATTTAGATAGAATGATATTTTTCCCTATCTCGCTTTGTTACCGAGTTATCAACAAAAAATCACATAAATCACAAATTCCAACGAAAAATTTTTAGTCTAGTAGACAAAAAATTCCCGCATTTTAAGCCCACGTTGATACAAAGTATATTTGTACTACTACACATATACATAAATATCGCAATATCGTCCCAGATAAATTTAAACGAGCAAGATATAAAATTTCAATTACAAAGAACCACGTCAAATACAATACGACAATATAAATTGATTGGCAATTAAACAAAAATAATTAAAACTTGACACCAAACAAAAATTAGTTTTTCCAACAACCAACAATGAAGCACTCGTAACAAGACGAAAAAACGCCAAAAAAGGATTAAATAAACCTCGGAAAACAAGTGTTATCATTATCACAAATGCGCGATTCCTTCCGTAAGCGATAAGGCAGGCACAAACGCAAGAGAAACCTGATGTAAATACAATCAGATCAGTGAGCTATGCGCATTTACGCGGTCTAGCCGCCTACGAGGTGCATTTGAGCTTGACATTTGTGTGCTTTTGGTCGTCTGCCACGAGACACCACCGGGCTGAACGCCGCGATTCCGAGCACAGTAGCATGAAGATAAAAATCAGACGAGGTGGTAAGTGAAATCGGGAGGTCCGAGAGGCAGTCAGAGTGGAGCAGCCGCGAGAAGTGCTTGCATTCGAGTGACTATGAGCAGTGAAAAGTGCCCAGCAGTGATGTGACTTCCTAAAAAGTCTCTGTACCTAATACAGTCGCCACTACACCCAAGAATGATCCGAATGGCATTGGAGTTTCTATCGAAGGTCACGACATTGAAAATGGTAAGAATAAAAAAGAAAAATCCTCACAGTCACTTATAATTGCGGTCAAATATCTCAAAAGCAATTTCCATTTGTAAAACCAACAAGAAAAAATAGAGAAGCGTGAAAATTTCAATCAACACTCAGCATCTGGTTCAATAATCGCGTTCTCAAAGGGATTCCGTAGTTGCATACATCCGGAAATTACGCGAAAAATATCAACTCCTGCCAGACAATGTTAGTTCGGTGTCCCTGGCTATATTTATCAGTGAATACTGGCGTGATTGCCAAAGCCACGAATATGATTCGCAAATGAAAGTATGTGTATAATGACGGATATGAAATCACATACATTTCCTTAAACTTGATTATAGAAAAAATATATCCTCTCTGTAATTTATTGCTTGTTTTTTTTACTCACGGAATTTCAGTCTGACGGTTTTGTATACACGGCAAAGCACGTGGACGTTGGCAGCAATAGCAAATAGACGATTTGGCTGATTTAATGAGACCTAGTTGGTCTGTCATCGAGATCCCAGCGCCAAATGACCATTTGGGGCCTTCGACTATTTCGGGCAAATTTTTCCTCACCTTGACAATTGTGTTACGACACTGGTACATCGAGTAATGACGCGGTATTTAGCTGAAAAAATGTCATTTTAACATTAGAATTGCGTGATTTAAAAATAGAAAAAGTACATGACAATGCATTAAGGCGTTACTCACACAGTGTCCACTCAAATATCCATGTGGTACATTGTTATTCATCACTTGGATCAATGCAACTGGGTTGAAAATGCTGCTAGGACAATGACGTTTATCGCCACCTCCCACACACGCGTGTCACACAAAGCTCAAGAATCTAGAAACAGCGACAGTTGCTTGTAAATAACATAAAAACAGTTTCTGTCAATGGTATTAATTTTTTTTAAGGTAAATAGAGAGTATATAGTATTGTTTTTTATACTTGTTTGATGTATTGTAGATGTAGAACGTTGGCGATGATGGTGCTGCAACACTGTCAGCATGAGTTGTCAGGTATTCTGACAGTTGGAAGGCTCAGAAGGGCCTTTTTTAGCTTTCAATCCATGGAAGTAGTGCGAATACTGCAAGATGACGGTGTCGTACCAGTACGAAGTCGCCAGCTCCACCAGCGGTGGCTTCACCCGGCTCATCTTCATGTGGCGTGGATCATTGTATAAACTTATCTACAGAGAACTCTTGCTTTTCCTTGTTCTCTTTGGCGTCATCTCCGTTATCTATCGATACGCTCTGTCCAACTCCTACAAGAGGTAATATTTTATTTTTATTTATCATAAATTGCACATTGAAAAAAATTAACATCTCTAATTTAAACTGATTTTTTAATTTCAAGTCCAAGGAACCTTTTATACAGATATTGATGGAAAATTCGTTATCAATAAGTTTTATGATAGTTAATAGAGGAGAAAAAAAATTTTTTCCCTAGAAAAATTTAAGACAAATACAGTTTTTTGTGATTTTTTTTTTTTAGTTTTTTGCCGATAACTCGGTTACTAAGCAATATAACAGAAAATTTTACTTGACTTAAATGATTTGAAATTTAATTTTCTATAAAAAATGTAGAGTAAAATTTTTCGAAATTTTGCCTGGTTTTGGAGATATTTTGAAAAATGAAAATTTCAAAAAACGACAATATCGCTGAAACTAAAAGAGATACAAAAATTGATTTAAATTTTTTGTAGGAAATTTAATCCCTGAGATTTTAAATTTTTTAACATTTTTCATTATCATGCTTAGTTAAAGTGTTATCGATCAAAAATAAAAAAAAATTAATTAATATTGAACAGATCCTTCGAGAGAATTGTGGTTTACTGTGACACTTTCATTGGTCTCATTCCGTTGAGTTTCGTTCTGGGATTTTATGTTGCCTACGTTGCTGCTCGCTGGTGGCAGCAATACATAGCTATTCCCTGGCCAGATAAGTAAGTGTAATTTTTTTCACCTCAAACTTTTAAACACTGTAATCTCACGTATGTCAGAATTCCAGGGAGAAATCAATATTTTCCAAACATTCAACACGAAGATTTAAAAAATACATTTTTTTAACCATCAAACTTCAGTCAACCTTTTTTTCCACATATTTCCCAACAATTCAACCAAAAAATCAATCAATAATCTTCGTAAAAAAAATTTTTTTAAGTCAATTTCTACAAATTTTCTTAATTATTTTATACTACTCCCAATTTAAACGAAGAAAAATCAATTAATTTCTTTTTTTTTCAATACAACTTACGAAACATGTTTTTAAAACATTAAAAAAAATCAAAGAAGAAATGACATTATCTACTCACTTTCAGAGTCATGCACTTGGTGGCACTGTATATAACCGGAAACGACGATTACAGTCGAATGATGCGTCGATCACTGATGCGTTACCTCAATCTCTCATTGATTTTGGTACTGCGATCGATAAGTTCCGCAGTAAAACGTCGTTTTCCAACCTTGGACCACGTGGTGGACTCTGGTTTCATGACATCTCTGGAACTGGAGCTCTTCCAGTCGGTGCCCAGCCTGGAATTCAACACTTACTGGATCCCCTGCACATGGTTCATCAATCTCCTAAAGGAGGCGCGACGAAATCACCGTTTACCTGACGCCCAAGGGTTGAAAATCATCATGGAGGAGTTCAACGACTTCAGATCAAAGTGCGGGCTGCTCTGGAGCTACGACTGGGTGTCAATCCCGCTGGTCTACACCCAAGTGGTCACCCTGGCCACGTACAGCTTCTTCGTCGTGGCGCTCATAGGCAGGCAGTACATAGAGGGCGCGAAAAAGCCTTTTCAAATGCAGCTGGATGCCTACCTGCCACTTTTTACCATCCTCCAGTTTTTTTTTTACATGGGACTGCTCAAAGTACTGTAAATTAATCCTCGGTTGAGCCTAAAACACGTGGAAATGATGAAAAAAACAATTTTTTTTAGGTGGCAGAGCAATTGATCAACCCGTTCGGCGACGATGACGAAGATTTTGAGCTAAACTGGCTCATTGACAGGCACACAAAAGTGTCCTACCTTGGAGTGGACACCCTGATGCATCGCTGTCCTCCGCTGGTGAAAGATATTTACTTTGACTCGGAGAATTTAATTCTTCCGTACACGGAAGCTGCGGCCTCCTACAAACGCAAGACTTACCGCGGCAGTGTGGCGAATATGACGTGAGTGTCTGGAAATTAATTTTTTTAATTTAGAGGACGGTATTGAAATTACTTGCCTGTTGATATACAGCGTGCCGGAGGAGAAACAGACCATGTTTCTGCCGGAAATCACCGAGGAGGAGGATGAGGAGTCGAAACCTACGCCGAAAACCACGCCGAGGACATCGAGTGCTAGTTTGACTGTTCACTCGTACGACAGTCCACTCAGCAACAGGCGGTAAGTCCCAATTGAGCACTTGTAAGGATGTATAAGCTGAAAATTGTCGATGAAAAATACAAAAAAATCGTGTTAATAATCGAAAAAAAATTGATGACAGGACAGTCTAGAGGACATCCTGGATTATCTCAAAAGTGTTAAATCATATATGGTACCTGTTGCTGTTGACATGTTGTTTATTTTTTCGCTAATTTAGACTCGTTTGTTCCAGCCAGATCAGCGGGTCCCCTGCAACAGCTGCGAAACTGGCGCGAACCCATCCTGAAACAGTTGTTCAGCTGGACATTCAGGACCCACCACTAGACGGTGAGAGTGAGCGTCACTCTGGAGCCTTAAGAAAACTCACTGCGAGATCCTTGCCGTGGGCTGAGCTGAATCGCAAGCGATTTATGGCGAATGCAGCAAAGCCGAGGATGAACCTGCAGCCGTGGCCGAGCGCCACAAATCTAGAAGAGAGTACCCTGTCATACAATCCGTCAAAAAACACCCTCTCAGTCCAGAGTCCACCCCCGTACATTAATATCCGCCGCGGATCCGAGGTCCCTGACGACTTGGAGGACGAACCCGACGGTTTTTTCAACTCTGGCTTCTCGCAGGAGCATCTCGCAGGCTCTGCAGCCTGCAACAATGGCTCTGGCTGTGATTCCGTCGATGATGGCAAGTCCAAATTGTCCTCGAGGCATCCTGTCAGGCGCCAAAACTCTGCTGGGAGCTTCAAGAAGAAGCGAAGCTTCTCCGGACGCTGGCGCAGGGCTTTGGACTCGGTCCAATTGAGGAGGCCAACTGTTGACAGTATATCCTCGAATATTATTCCGCAAACAAGCAGCACACCAAACTTAAAGTGTCTCACTGCTGCTGCTGTTGATGGCAAAGAGTCTGTTGCCCGTGCGGCGTCGGAAGATCAGGATGATCAACGAATTCAACGGGATAATCAAGTTTCTAAACTTTAATGACACTGAAAACTTTTGTTCGGCTGTGTATAGATGTGTTGTTTTATTTTTATTTATCTCATGAACACCTTGCGATCGTTCCAGTGTGCGAAATATCCGTTTATTTCGATTCAGTATTATATTTTATTGCTTGGCGAATATTATAAAAATGCTGGTGAATATTTTCCTTAGTAATAATGAGTGCTATTTTGTGTATATAATGTAAATAAAAATAATTAATTATATTGCAAAAAATCTTAATAGATTGTATATGTACGTGTAATATGAATTTTGAAATGTTTGAATGAGATAAAAAAATTTTTTGTCAATAACTCGGTTAATATGCAAAATATCGAAAAATTTTATGGAATTCAAATGATTTAGTAGAAAATTTTTTACAAGAAATTTAAATAAAATTTTTTTTTATTTTATTTAATTTTTGAGATTTTAAGGATTTTTGAAAATGTTGATTTTTTTTTTTTTTTCAAATATCTCAAAAACGATGGAAAATTTGGAAAAATTTTATTCCACATTTTTTGTAGGAAATTTAATTGCCTGTTGTTTGATTCTGATAGTATTATTTGATATATCCATATTGTTACTGAGTTATCGAATAAAAATTAAAAAAAAAAAGTCCTGAAAATGGCTTTTAAGACGTTTCAAGTAACAAAAATTGTTTGTTTTGTCCATCAAACATGATAAAACCTATTATTGAAATTTTTTTCGACAATTTGTCACAAATAATCTGATTTGAAATCAATTTTTAGTATAAAAAAAATATTATCTTTAAGCACTTTTGGCACTACTGCAAATGCGATATCTTTTCTTCATTCACTAAAATTTTCCACCTTTTTATTAGAAAGGAGACCTTCATTTCTGATACACGATAGCAATAATATAACGACTGACTTTACCAGCATTCAATAGTCAAGGTTTAGCTATTTCGATCGACATTAAGACATTTATTGAGAAATAAATTATAATGACCCCGAAAAAATTTTATTTCTCTTTTTTTAAATATACCAAACAATGCTTTAACTGTTCTCGCAGTCATTTTCCAGGAAGTTATACGAATAAATTGTTTACTCGACGAATTTTCTGGCTTCGTTATGATGACTCAAATGCTCATACGATTATATCACTATTTTTCGTAATTTTTTTCGATTTTTTCCGTCATAACTCGTGAATAATATCGAAAAAACTTATTTTCCATTCAAGTTTCATCATTTTTAATGAAAAATATATTTATTATATCATTTATCAAAGCAAGATTCCACTTTATACTATAGCAAAATTGACGAATGAATAATTAAAAGTATATTTAATTTTTATTGACCCACAGTGAAGGAATAAAAATCGAAATTTTACCTCTGTTTTGACTTAATGTCTTTATTCGATTTGCGATTTTTCCGTTCCTCCGCCACCGTATTGTTTGTGGTGTCATCTGTTATCATGGATACAGCCCAATCTTCGGAATTTAATTGATTCACGGGCGTCACAACGGATGATTGGGAATTTATTCTCATATTTCCGGGCGATAGGGTACTCCCGTTAATTAAAATGTTGCTGCGCAATTTCTTGGTCTCTCTCGTGACATTATCTGATGTGTGGTGAGTGCTAAGAATGGCTTCAAACACTCGCTGAAAGCGTTGTACATTTTTTTGATGGCTCGCACGCTCTGCTTTTAGATCTGTAGTCAATTCTCGATTTTCTGCAGTGAGAAATTTGATTTTTTCCTCTTTTATCTTTAAATCCGAACGGTAATTTTCGTTTTTGTCAGTTTTTTGATCCACTTGAGTGCTTTTATCTTGAAAATTAGTTGGTACAGAACAGACAATCTCATTGCTAATACTACACTCACTTAAATCACTCGTTTCTGAGATTTTTAAACGTGATTTAAAAATTTCTACTGTACTAGAAATTGTCTCGGGTAGTTGCATCAAATTTGCATTTAGTTGAATTTTATTTTCTAAATCATTGGATATTCGATTTATGTCTTCTTTAATCACTGCTATTTTTGCCTCTAAAGTTCCTTTTTGATTTAAAATATTAGATAAATTATTGTTTAATTTTTTATTAGTTTTTCGATAATTTTCAAATTCTTCTCGTAATTTTTTTATCGTTATCTCGTATTTTTCTTTTTCTCTATTGTATTCAATTATTTGTTTTTGCAGTTTAGCTATTTCATTTTTTTCTTTGGTTTTTTCATGTAAGTTTTCAATTTGTGCAGTTAAATTAGATATTTTAATTTCACTATTTTTTAATTTTTTACATGTTTCCTCACTTTTTTCATTTAATACTTCCATTTTTATAATTTGTTTTTCCAATTCATTAGTTAAATCACCAATTTTATTTTGCAATGTTTGTTTTTCATTTTCCAATTCAATTATACGCTCATTTTTGCATTTAAGCTCCATATTTAAATTTTCTATTTCATTTGTTAAGTCAATATGCTCTTTCTTCAAATTTTCAGTTCTAAAAAAAATTTTTTTTTTTCATCAGTTGGATATTTAAATTGTGAAATTATATAGTTAAAGTAATTTTTTTTTTTTTTAATAAACTTACTTTGAATTTTTCTGTTGGATTTCATTCATTAAATTTTCTAAATTACTGTTTGTAGTGTTAAATTTTTGTTTAAACTCTTCATACAAATCAAAATAACGTTTTCTTTCACTATCTTTTTCGTTTATTTGATGACGAAAATCTTGGGAAATTAATTCAATATTTTTTTGTAATAATTCAATTTGATTTCTGCCCCTTCCAATCTCATCACCAGCTCCTATTAAATCACTTAAATTAAATCCCACGTGATTTAAATGTTTTTAATGAAAAAAACAATATATCCTGCCGTCTAATTTAGTGATGAAATATCCAAAAATGTCGAAATTGAATTTTATAAGGATTAAAAAAAGTACCTTTAAGATCGGCTGATAAGTCGCTTATTTTTTCCTTTGATGCGTTGATGCGATTGGTGATAGCTTGATCTAGAATTTTATCCGAATATTGATCGGAAAACAGAAGCTTTGACAAATTCCGTTTTTCCTTCAGTTGTTCCAACATTGACGCCATATCTCCTTGAGCAGTTGCAATTACTTTATTTTTATTTTCCAATTGAACTTTTAAATCATTCATTTCACGGTCCATTGCCTCTCGCTGGTTATCAATATTTGTAATTAATTGAGTCAGTTGTTTGTTCTCGTCTTCCTGGATGTGACACTGAAGCTCCAGTTTTTTATTCAAATCTTTCAGCTCATTTCGCTCACGAATGACTGCCTTCATTCCCTCAAAGTCTCCGTCAAAGTTCGCATCTCTTACAAACGTAAATACGTCCTCGAGCTTTTCCTGCAATTGAAATAGCGTAAAAAAAATTAATAATTGCAGTAAAATGCCTTGGAGAAATTTTGAAGGAGAACTATATCTCCAATACCTACGATACTAAAAATAAAAATAAACTTTAATACAAAAAAACACTACTTTCGAAGCTTTAAAAAATTTTTTCATACCGCCAAAGAATCTCGTTCCCTTTGCAGAGAATCTACGTCAAGTAATTGACGTTTTAAATCCTTAATTTCTTGAGCTTGATTAGCGTATTCTTGTTGCATATCAACATATTTAGCCCTCAACTCTTTAATAATATTGCGCCCATCTAAAATCTCGTTTTTCCATTTTTTCATCTCGATGTACTGTTGCTGAAGAAGTTTTCGCCGTTCACACTTAACCTCCTAAAATTAAATGAACAACACGACAGCGTGACAAAAATATACCTCTACTATAATAAATTGAAAATTTACCTCAAGATCCATTAACAGACGATTGATCTGTTCTTCTTTTTTCTTCAAGTCATCACGCAAGTTCAGGGTTACATTCCTCAACTCCTCGAGCTCAGTTTCCTTCATCTAAAACCAAAAAACTAACATAATATTGTGAGAAATAAAATCTTATGCTTAAATACGTTTAATTTGTTTTTCAATGCGTCCATCATTGACTCAGTGCTAATAATGAGCTCCTGATGTGAGTTTCCTTGACTTTCACTCGTAGTTGTACTCTCTTCTTCCTTTTCGGCATCGTCATCGTCATCAAAACTCGAGTCTTTCATTGAGATATCGAAACTCACATTATCTAAATGACTTCTCGTCACGGTGCAGTTTGTGTCGTAATTTTTATCTGTCTCCAGCTGGTAAACACAAACTGACAGGTTTAGTTGGTGATAAATTATCTCTTTTTTAAGATTTCATTTACTTTCGTAGATAAAAATACTATTTTTATGTTTGACGCGTAAAAAATAATTATTTTTACCTCTGTTCTGTATGCTGCTCGTTGTGATTCATCCAGAGATTTTATTTCATCAACAATTTCCTCGTCAATTTCATCAATTTTCACCGCTGAATCAATCACTTTACCAACTAGTGTGTCTTTTAATTCACGGAATTTCCCAAATTGCTTGACAAAACCGTCGAAAAAACTGGAATCTCGGTTGGAAAGTGCCTCTCCAACATCCTAAAAAAATTTCAACACTGTATAGTCAACATTTTCAAGTGTATAACAGCATATATATGAGTATAATTTACCGATTGATCCAATTGTTTTTTTTGCTCAGTTGTGAGCTTTAATTGCTTATATTTTGCCAGTTCATGTCGGAGAATGTCTAATTCACTCTTTGTCTTGACACCGAGCATAAAACTCATTGCTAGAGTTGATCGAGTAATTTTATCCCACTTAAAAATGATGAAAATTCCAATGATATAACCTGTCATTTATTGAAATAATTAATCGACTTACCAATGGCTCAGATTCTGTGAATTCGCGAAAATATTGAATATTTTCGAGTTGAATTGGACTCCAAGTTCGTAGATCCGTTGTTGAGTCGTACATTTTAAGTCGAAAACCCGAAAAATTCCCAAGCAATTCATTTCCAAAATTTGCGGATTTTTTTTCATCAAAAAAAACCCGCGTTCGATGCTCTGCATACGACATGTTTATCGCAGGTTTGTCACTTTATCCAGTTGATAAATATAAAAAAATCTGTAAATATTTAGATTGAGGGATATCTGAAAAATTGGGTTATTTCGATTTCTATGGCAACGTGAGAAAATGGCGGCTTGTTGGTTTTTATAATTCCCGCGTTCGCGTGATGGCGACACCACACAGTGACACAACGCATCAACACACTGTCCAGAGTTCCAGGGATAAATACTAAGGGCGATTAGAAAATCGGAATCCAGCCCTGAGTATTTGCTGAACACTACCTCTATAAGTGTTGTTGTAGCCCAACCAGTCTAGTCCTGCAGTCTTGTACGTGTAGCAGTTTCGTTGTGTGGTCGCGTGCCGGATCGCCTGACAAAAGTCAACGCGTGTTTGACAGTTGTGCAAATAAATATCTTAAAATTTGTGTGTGTGTGTTTCCGCAATTTTGTGTGGCAGCCATGAATCCATTCAGCGGTGAGTAATTTCCAACATAAATAATTATACACAAAATCATTTTCTCGACGCTTTATACGAATTTCTACCACCAATGTGACAAATGCTTTGACACATGGTGACGCGACGCAATGTGCACGATTCCCTGTTGAAATAACATACGATATAATTATAATTTGTTAAAATATCGATGGTAAAAATACGCGATAATGAATCACAAGGCAGTAATGTACTTATTTTTTTTTTTCGCGGCGTTTCTCGAGGTACACTGGCCCTCGAAGCACGCACACAAAATGGCTGAGAGGCCATTTGCTAAAATTGTCCCGACCGATCAGGAATGCCATGCAATGACCTTTGATTGACGTTCCCGATTGTTTTATTTATCACCGGCATTGTCTTGGTATTTTTAAACAACAGGAAAAAAAGTATTAAGAGAATATTTGTCATGTAAAAAATTCTCTCGTTGTCTAGTCGTTTTCCGGTCGTCATCCAGAGTCTTTTCTAGTTCTCGTGTCTAGCTAAGTTTAGCACCTACTCACTCGTTAAGATTCTTCTGTTACTCTTACTTTCTTTTATTTTTTTTTTTACACCCCATGCTCAATATAACTCGTCAAACAAGTCTAGAAAAAATTTACCTCAGGTATTTTAACCTAAAAGTGACTTTTCGCGTCGCGACGCGACGAGAGAACATTTAATCAATTCAGAGACAATACTATCGCTTTCTGACAACAACCATCTTCATACAAACTATAATATCTCAGGGTATTTTCAGGTACTTGCCCATATCTCCATCTAGAAGGTTCGTTTGCTCTACTCGCGCTTGTCACTGTGCAAACGTACACAAAACGTTCTCTATATCCTCATCGACCCCGTGGGTTTATTTTTACAAAAATATGTGAGAATCAATTTCCCCAACAGTTGAAGATAAATTTATTAAACAAAAGAATGATTTATAATTCTTTTATGGTAAAAAATACGCGAAAATAGTTCGCATTTGTCTTTATTATTTGTCAATCAGATATAATTACGTATCTCTATTTCTGTTGGCCATCAGAAAACGTCCTATTTTCGCCGCGATGTCTCCTAACAGCTGCAGTATAACCATAGGAACGTCATTATCATGTCTATACTCTATTTTGGAAGCATTTTAAGGTGTCTCAAGTGACTTGAGTTGCTCTAGCTGATATTTTCGCTTGTCAAGTTGATATTTCAAGTCGCGGCTATGCTCTATCTAGACCTAGATTGACTTTTTTCGTCCTTGTTTTACCATTAGCTCACAGCCACTTGACGCTCGTTGACTAAACAGTCTGCAAACTACCGTGCGAGTTTGTGGACCCGCACAATTTACGCGGTAAAGATGCTATAAAAAAATTTCATTGCTTGTTTATGCTTAGCAATTAGTATTCACTTACTAATCATCACCATCTGTTTACCTTTCACAAAATTTCTCTCAGCTAAATCATGATTACGTGTCAAATTGTGTGTTCTCTACAGTTGGGACTCTATATCACTATAGGTCGGTCCTGAAAGCGGGGCCTTCTCAACAGGGCCTAAAGTAGGCGGAAAATCGGCTTTTTTCAGCCCAAAAAAATTTCTTTTTCTTGGTTTTTTTTTGTGGAATTTTTTAGGCATAATTTTAAGCAATTTTTGACACATTTTATTGAAAAAAAAAAAAACAAAACGTGTTGGATGGATAAATGTTCCCTGCTATCGGCCCCTTCTCTCAGGGTGAGGGTCTGGGATCGAGATATTAAAGTCCTTTCGCTATAGTCTGGTCATAGTAGAGAAAAAAATGCGGTTTTTCAGCCGAAAAAATTGAAAATATGGTTTTTTTAAAAATAAATTCTGGTCCATCTGATAAAAAAGGATTTTGATGGAGAGATAAGGTTTGATTTATGAAAATTAGGGAGTTTTTGAGTGATTGCGCTAAAATTGAACTTGTCTCATGCCAAGTTTTATCATCACCCATCGCATTGTCATAGTTGAAGACTAGAAATTCGCAGACGCAAACATGAGTCACTTGAAAGCGCTGTATTGGCAAGGCTCTGCAGGTTGCAACTATTTTCGTTCGTGTTGGTACCCTGCTACACGTTGGTGCGCGCTCCTCGAGTGCGTAATGCAGGTCGCGGTTACCGACCATGCATAAAGAAAGGTGCACCGCGTGCCATACACTGATGCACACACTCCGGCAATCTCAACGAATGCGCTAAACTTAGAAAACGCTTCCTATCCGGTCCAGAGCATCGTGAAGCTTCTGCCAAGCTCGCGCTCTGTCATCTAAGACACAATGGACTTTTAATTCATTTAGCAACTATGCCAACTTGCTCTCTCTGAGCTAACTTGACTATAATCCACTTTTGAACTGACACTGAAAATCTAAATTAGATCTTTAAACATATCAAATGTCATTGATAGAAAAGTTTTTTTTTTTTTATATTTTTGACATAAATTTCAATTTTTTTACTTGAAAAACACATGAAATTAATCTTATTTTTACTGAAATTGTTCACATTATTATTTTTTATGAATATTTGATGAAAAATTGTTTTTTTTTTTTTTTTGTTTTTTAGCGATAACTTGATAACTAAGCGTGATAATAAAAAATGTTATTGTAGTTAAATTTTTGAAAATTAAATTTTCTACAAAAAATATAAAATACATTTTATTGATATTTTTTCTGATTTTCTGAGATTTTTTTAAAAAAGAAAAAATTAAAAAAAATCGTAATATCTTTAAAAATAAAGGAGATGGAAAAAAATTTAACTAACATTTTTTGTAGAAAATTTAATATCAAATCATTTAACTGCTATAAAATTTTTTGTTATTTTGCTTATTAACCGAGTTATCATTAAAAAATCATAAAAATTTTGATAAATTCAGCTCGAGTGCGTTTGGTGGTTGGGGTTTGAGCTGTATACCCGTCGACAATCAACAGTCTTTTTTGTCACGTGATGTCGGCGAACCAATAAGGAAACGTGGGACAAACATTTCGATATTTCCACGGTACGGTGTCTTTTACTACAGAAAAAAAAGTGTGTGCATACTGACAGCATCTTATCGTCTGTGCTTTCTGTACTAAATTCAAATGAATATACGAGCTGACGGGCGCACGGTGTGTTGATAAGATAAAAAGTATAAGTTTCATCCTCTGCTTTCGTCTAGTGTCCCAAAGTCTCTGTATATTCTGTGTCTTAAAATCCCTTAATATATAAATTTTTGAAAGTGAATTAAAAAAAAAAAAACATACGTTCGCACTTGGACGCATTGCAGAGTATTATAAAATTATATCAAAAATAAAGAAACAAAGTCTGATAAAGATGACAGATAAGGCGCAATAGTTCAGTGACCTGAATGCAAAAAATTTCGCGATTTGAACACACACGTGCGATCCCCTCTGTATATAATACACGCGCTACTCACATCAGTAGGCAAAAAACAGCCTGGTAAAATATTTACCAGCCTTATATATTACACTAGAAATCTTAATGGTTGAGATGCTGCATGATGTTCGCGAGCTATCTGATAAAAACTTGACAGTATATATGTGTTAGAAATGATAATAATGCAATTCATGGTAAAACTTTATTATTTTGATCTTTGACGTTTAATTCAATAATAAAAATCATTTATAAATCCCATAGACAACCACTCGGCACATTTGATTTTTTGTTATCAAAAAGGTTCTCTAGGTCATGAGCACATATGCCCGACCTATGATAAACTACACTTCAATCGATGTAATTTTTTTTTAACGTTCTAGTTGTTTTGCATGCTCGCATAAATAATTAAAATGATCTTTCGAGATTTGATATGTATAAAATGACTTGACAGCAGAGTTTTCTATGAAAAATATGTGCATCCAACGGATGTTGCTTATAACTTATGAATTGTCTTGTATTTTTATTGTTTTAGTTACGTGAACACCATCGCATGTTGTGTCACGTGGCTATATCTACATGATAATACGGACAAGACAAGTGCGAACGTGTTTGGGGTCTTGCAAAGGTAGTTGATATTCGCCATGCAGTGTCGCGTTGGGGATACTAACGTGGAAAACAAGTGGCTTCCGGCACTTCGTGGGCGTTGCTTCATTCATAAAATCTACTCTCCAGCGCACGCGGGATTTTACTGGTCTTGTGCGGCATATTGCGTGTGAATCGCATACACACGTTATACGGCTTCATGTGCAACACAGGGACAACAATGTTTGAAATTTGTCGTAGCCTTTGTCTTTTTTTCGACCCCCGCAGAGCCCGAGAAATTCCGGGACCGCATGTAGCGCCGGTCTGTGGGGTGTGTTTTGGAAAAAATTGAAGACGTTTTGTCTTGGGTTGTAAAGCGTTAGATGACGGAATTATTACGTAAGATTATTGCACAACAGTCATGTGGATCTGTCAGCTTGTCCCTTTTTCGTTTGCCAATTTGACTCTTGAGAGAAATAAAGCAGTTTTATATCGTATCTCGTCAAAGGTCAATGTTCGACGACAGAATTTCGTCATTATCGTCGTAGATATATGTGGATTTGCAGTTTAAATAGGTTTTTGTGCAGAAAAATTCATCGATATATATTTTCGTGCATTGTGACGTACGTTTTTCATGGCTCAATATCGATCCAAAGGTATTTTAATATTACTTTCACGTGTTTCAGACGTGTAGAAACGAAAATGATGGCATAAAAGTCAAAAGGTTGATAGTGAAAAATAATTTTTTCTTAAATCTGTTGTAGTTAGAGATACATTTATCGTTTTATCTGAAAAACTATACAGTTTATCGTAAAAAGGATAAATATCTTTTTTGTGGATAATTAAATTTTCTATCTTTTTGCTTTTATATATTTTTTTTGTAAAATTGAAATTTTTCGAGTTATCGCGTTTTTTATGGACGAATTTGGGAAAACTATAAGGTTTTTAGCTTGTATCGAGGTAATGGTTGGTTATTTCAGTAAAATTTATATTATAAAAGTTAAAGATAGTTAATTTTTCGACATTTTTTGTTTATAAGATTTTTTTATATATTTAAAACTTCTCGAGATATTCGTATTTATCAACAATTCATTTCTATGACCAAAGAAAATTTTGTCTTTTTTGTGTCGTTAAATTACGTCTGAATACACCATTTTAAAAGTAAGAAACATATTTTAGAAAACTGACAGATTGACTGAAAAACAGAAGAAAAAAAAAACATGTCTCAGGGCAACCACGTGTAGTGCTGACAAACATGACGCGCAAATGCGATTTTCTCAGTCCCCACCGTAATATTAGAGAGCTCTCAGCTATATTTCTACACTTTTTGTCGTAAAATATATACGTAACAATACATACTCATAACCAATCAATAAAATTAAATTATATTTTTCGAAACGTTTACCCATTATAATCAGGGATTGAACAGAAATGAGTGTATATATATAGAATTTAACTGTTTGACGGTAGAAAAAAAAATTGTATATACAAAAAAGTGCGAAATTTAATAATCTTTAATTTTGATAATTACCATTGTGCCCTTAGGAGCAACAATTAACAAGTTATAATTAAAAAAATCAAAATTTGCATTTTTAAAACGCGATAACTCGTACAATTTTCATTTTAGAAAAAAAAGTTTGAAACAAAAATGAAAGTAAATTTATTAATAAAGAAAAAAGATCTCTACAATTTTTACTCTAAATTCAATCATTTCCGAGATATTGGCAAAAAAACAGTTTTTTTTTTTTTTTTTTCAATAAGTTTCTTTGTCTAATATCGCTTTATTATCGCTTAGTGTGTCAGAATGTGATTAGAAATTACTTAATAACTTAAATTTATCCTTCGATTGAGTTGAGCATGAATTTGATTTTAAACTTGGAAAGCGCCATGCCATTAAAGTGCACTAGATGCATCCTCGTCGTGACTCGCAATGGTGGTGGTGGTGCAGTAGCACAGACAGCTGTCATGGGATATGTTTTCCCGCCAACTGGCAATGGCCGGCTGAATAGTGGGGATAAGCCGGCGGCGGAGATTCGCAGGCAGTGTCGGAGCAGACGAGCGAAGTACACACGAGAGAAGGGGGAAACAAACTCGGCGTCCCGGACGGCTGTCAAACCGGCGTCGGCGTGCTTCGATACCTCAGTCGCAATTCGGAAGTCTCATTGGATGTTTGTGTATATGAGCAAGCCTCATATAAGTGAAAAAAAGCCTTTTTTCTCATATATCAATTCGGCAAAAGGGAAATAGAAAAGCGCGTGATACGAGAACTGTCAAATGCAGCCAAACAATAAAATCGCGAGTACGACGCCGACGTCAAAGCTGCGCGTGTCAACGACTTTGTGTCAATTCAAGTGCTTCATTAAAACGTGCTGCACAATTGTCCGATTGTCGAGTTGACGCGAGACAAGTTGTCAAGGAAGAAAATTGTGGCCTCTAACTGTCGTGACAACAATCGACTAATAAAACTAACAGGAAATGCACACGTGAGAGCTATACTTTCTCGATACTTTTACCAGTGTGCATTATAGTGAACGCATTGTTTCGCGATTTGGTGATCAGTTTTTTGTTTTGGCCTTGAGACACTGCTGTCTACCTGCGCGCGCGCGCGCGCCCAAGGGTCACAATTTCACCAAACAACCCACGATCGCAAACTAGTATTGCTAAATTGGCAGATTATAAAGCCACGAGGATGACAGGTATGCAACAGCATCAACTCCATCATTATTCGCATCCTTTGGAACGACACTCGCAAACTGATGTCACCGGCGGCAGGCACTCTGGATACTCTGCTCACAGACCCGCAGTCCTGTCGTCAGGTAAGTCACAGTCAGCTGTCAGTTTGCCCTGTGTCTTTCCCCCCTTTTTTTTCATTTTTAAATTAGTTTTAATGACTGCGGAATTTTTTTGGCACGGCCCTTTGAGGTATTTTGAAAAAATCGAAATTTCTCAAAAACTAAGGGAGATACAAAAAAACTTTATTTTACATTATTTTTTGAGGAAATTTAATCCTTAATTATTAAATTCTAGTAATATTTTTTATTATCTAGCTTATTTTTCGAGTTATCGTCAAAAAACTACGAAAAATCACAAAAAATCGCAAGATTTGAAGATTTCAGTTTGAGAAAAAAAAGAAAAAATTTTCTTATCTCAACTAAATATTCTAAAACTTATCATAGATACATTAACACGAATTAAACATGAATAATACTAAATAAATATTAATTTTAAGGTGCTTTAGAAAATTAAATTTTTGCACATCCCTTATGCGAAGCAATAGAGTGTGCTTTACACTTGCCTAGTCCATTTTCACTAATATTTCCCGTTAAAATGCCATGATACTCGATAAATTTTGATTTAATTACTGCAAATCTTTTTTTGTTCTATTCACGACACTTTAATTTTCATTTTAAAAAAATTTTATGTGTCCTACTTTTGTTTTATTTAGTTATAATCAATGATTTATTTTCATTTTTTACGACCGTCCGAAGTTTGTTTTTTTTTCAACGCAGACTCGATTTCGGCTGTAATTCTTTATAAAAATACTTGAAATTGATCCGAATCTGTTTATTCATCACCAAAAGCTGTTTGGTATTTAAAACTAGCATATAAAACTCGATGTATTTTCTGAATTATCAACGAAAACTATCGCGATACAGTACGTTTTTCTTACATTCAATGACTTACATATCATATTTTAAAAATACATTATAAACTTTTTATAACAATAGCTAAAAGTCATGTGTGCTCTATGGTTTCACCATGTATTTTTCATCTATCAACCTTGCGTGATGTCTTAAAATCGCGTTTGGTTTGATTCAGGTACCCACTCATCGCCAAACTCGGCTCTCTCTCTCTCTCATGTGTGCCCTACTATCTCCCCCTCATAACGCGCACTAAGCCGCGCGCAGCTGTCATGTATTTTTTTTACTCGATGCATTTAAAATTTCCCGTTGAGAAATAATGGCCATAGTCTATTTATTCCATAGAAGGAAATTATCTTGAATTTTTAACAGTTAATTTCATAACTTCACTGATGAAATTTCTGTCTTGAAGCATTGATAAGTGGGTATAACTTATTGGCAGATCTTTGCCGGCAGATTTTTTTTTTTTTCTCGTTTACTATATAAGATTAGATGAGTCTTGCTAATGAAGTAAGTCGCGCGCTCTTTATTTGTTTTAAGAATTTACGCAAAAAAATCGCCACGGATAAAAAAAATACAAATAAAAAGTTTACATAAAATTGTGTTTAAACGAGAGTGAAATCCGAGCGTGGTCTTATAGATATTCTAGAATTTTAAGAGTCATCGCTAGTGAGTTATAAGGCATATAAAACAGCTTGAACACAAACATTGGCCATCTGAAGGCCTCTCGAGAAAGTAATTGAACTCAGTTGACTTAATAATCACGCTGACTGGAGTGTGTATTCAACATATGTAACACCAAGTAAAAGCGCGTTTGGTTTTAGTTGCGCCTACAAAAAATACACGGCTTTAACAAAGCAATATATTTACTGGAAATAAGGAAACACATATAAAGAAAAGCCACAACTCTCGAGGAATGAAAAGCATGAATGGATCACTTTGGATATATGTACATGTGTTTCACTATACACAGTTGGCAGACAGAGATCATCAGCGTATCGTTTGCAGATGAATATAATAGAGAGAACACAAAAAACAGATGGAAGATTAGAATAAACTAACTCTAATACAATGTCACGCTACTTCTAACCTCCTTGACATCTTCTTGCGCACGCGGTTGATATTTTGCATTGAATATAACGCGGCTGACACTACAACCTCAAATGTGAATGGATATGCACTATATCCATTAATTATCTCTATCATACAATATACTTTCAACGAGAAATTGTCATCGGGATTAACAACTCTCAATAACAAAAAATTTTTACACTTAATAATTTATTAAAGAAATGAGCATTTTTTTTTCAAATTTAAAATTTTTCTTAAAAATCCTAGTTTTTTATGTTTTTTCAATTTTTTATTAGCATTGAAATAGGAAAAAATTTTTTTTTTTTTTTTAGTTAAATGACATAAATAGTTGCAAAAATTAATTTTATGACAAACGCAGACGAAAAATAAAAATTTGTACGATTTTTTTTTTTTAGATTGTCAGCATTATTGTCACGATGTTTTTATTTTGAGTGTGAAATTTTCACAACTGCCATTCACCACGTGGCTAACGTCTGGATTACGGACAAACCACGGGGTCTACACGACTGAACGCACGGTGCGAGCAAAACTTAACCACGCGGTCGTGCGTTCTCGCGGCTATTTATGTCATTGTTGTTTTTTTTTCTCATCAAACTACTCGGAAAAACTCGCGCGACCTTCGACAAATTGTCAGTAATGCTCATTATGAAAAAAAAAAAAAAGAAGTTGAAGAAATTTTTTACTGTCAGTAAAAATAGTTTGACAGATGGATATAGGGAAAAAACCGAATTTAACTGGTAAAATATATTCGCGTCTATTATTTCATAATGCCCGGTTGAGACGAATGATGACATGTGAAAAAAAAACTGATGATAAATGTTAGCCAAATTCCTCGTGGACCTGTTATGTTGCGCTTTTGTATTTTTATTTAGCCATCAGCAGGAAGTGTCTGAGATCGTATAATCTAATAAGAATAAAAGAAACACTGACTTTCTCAGGGGGAAAAGAGTTGGGTTTTTTTTTTTTGTCAACTGCTAACGGATAAGCGAGACACAAAACTGCAGGAGAGGAGGAAATGATGATAATAAAGTTTGTTTGAGTGTGTGCGCGACAAAACTCTCTTCTCAATTCAATCTTATACATAACAGAAAATCGCGTGAGGCTATCCAACTTTAGAGGGACTCTCGATTAATTATTCATCGAGGTCACAAAAAGTCTATCCTCCGTTTGATGGCGCGCATATGAGGGGTAGAAAGTCAAATAATGTTGGAAAAAAAAAATCAGCGCGTGTTTCTAAAATCCACTCGCGACTGATTGACATATTCAAACAGTAAAACTATGCATATAAACAAGCAAAAACGAAAATTTTTAGCTTCCACATCAACCTAGAACTTTATTTTTAGTCGTACATTACTTCATGTGTCTAAAACTAAAAAGTTCGAAAGGTAAGAATAGTTTTTTTTTGCTAATATCTCAAATAAGGAGGTGAAATAGGTAATTTTTGCTAAGAATCTTTTTTGTAGATAATAAAATTCTCTACAAAAAAGGTTTGGAGAAAAAAATGTCTTTTTTTAGTAGTTCTCAAGATATTTTCATTTAAAACAGCATGAATCCGTATACACTCTCAAAATTTTTTCTATACATATGATATTGTATTTGCTAAAATCTATATTGATAAAATCTATATCTGATATTGCTTGTAAAAGCACATTGGCACGTAGTACCGGAAGTTTAACATCATTACTATTTATTATTCTTGTCTATTAAATCTCTATTATGCGTAAAATTGAAAATATAGTCTTATCGTGCTCACTCTAGTTGCTATTTAAATTATTTTCAATGTGATAAGACAAGCGTGAGGTGCACTGCAGATATAATCGCATCATAAAATTGTTCCTTGGGAACGCTCGAGCTGTTTGACAGTTAGTGCACGATAATTCTGTCGGCTCGATATCACCCTGACACTAAATACCACCAACCGTTCTATTTTATTTTCACAACTTGTATACATACATTATTATTATTGTTTTTTTTTTTTTTTAGTTGGAGTATCCAATTTT
The DNA here is from genome assembly GCA_002156465.1 of Macrocentrus cingulum. NCBI lineage: Eukaryota > Metazoa > Arthropoda > Insecta > Hymenoptera > Braconidae > Macrocentrus > Macrocentrus cingulum. The sequence goes on from MVJL01005408.1 coordinate 84,754, forward strand.
TAAACATCATTTTTTTTGATATGCGAGACCAATAAATCGTTTGCCATCAGCGATTATACAACAGCTGTCTGATAGTTGAATTAATAAAAAAATTAAATTAAAAATTAAATTAATCAAAAAAAAAAAAAATTATCATCTGTCACCGAATGATTAGGGAATTAATAAGTAGGCCCGCCATAGATAAATAGCAAATATTTAATTTTTCAAATACATAATCAGTAGATTCATTCATCGATATAAATAATTTTAATATATTAAATTTACAATTTATTCGCTTTAATATTTGAACAATAAAATTTTTCTTTAACTTTTTAATATTTATTTTTGTTTTTGAAAAACGAATAAAATTTTATTTCATTTAAAAAAATAAGGTTAAGATTTTTTAATACAGGTAAAAAAAAAAATTGGAATTAGTGCAATTAAAAAGTAATACGTTTTTTTTTTTATTACAAGAAATAACATTTTAAAATTTTATTTTTATCAGTGCAATGCTTTAAAGTCTTGAAGATTTTGTTTTAATTATCAGCTGATTTATTAATTAATAATTAATATAATATAAGTCAAATTGAATGTAGAAAAAACGCAATCATATACTATATACAGGCACTGTATCGCGATAGTTTTCGTTGATAATTCAGAAAATACATCGAGTTTTATATGCTAGTTTTAAATATTAAACAGCTTTTGGTGATAAATAAACAGATTCGGATCAGTTTCAAGTGTTTTTATAAAGAATTGCAGGCGAAATCGAGTCTGCGTTGAAAAAAAAAACTTCGGACGGTCGTAAAAAATGAAAATAAATCATTGATTATAACGAAATAAAATAAAAGTAGGACACATAAAATTTTTTAAAATGAAAATTAAAGTCTCGTGTATAGAACGAAAAAAGATTTACAGTAATTGAATCAAAATTTATCGAGTATCATGGCATTTTAACGGGAAATATTAGTGAAAATGGACTAGGCAAGTGTAAAGCACACTCTATTGCTTCGCATAAGGGATGTGCAAAAATTTAATTTTCTAAAGCACCTTAAAATTAATATTTATTTAGTATTATTCATGTTTAATTCGTGTTAATGTATCTATGATGAGTTTTAGAATATTTAGTTGAGATAAGAAAATTTTTTCTTTTTTTTTCTCAAACTGAAATCTTTAAATCTTGCGATTTTTTGTGATTTTTCGTAGTTTTTTGACGATAACTCGAAAAATAAGCTAGATAATAAAAAATATTACTAGAATTTAATAATTAAGGATTAAATTTCCTCAAAAAATAATGTAAAATAAAGTTTTTTTGTATCTCCCTTAGTTTTTAAGAAATTTCGATTTTTTCAAAATATCTCGAAAACAAAGCAAAATATTAAAAAAATATATTCTACATTTTTCATAGGGAATTTAATGACCTATCATTTCACTCTCATAACATTTTTTGATATTTCGATTGTTTACCGAGTTATCAAAATATTAACGAAAAAAAAATTACAATACACAGTTTTTAATAATTAAAAAAAAATAAATTAAAAAGATTATTCAACGTAAAATTGGATGAAAAACTTTAATTGATTCAGGTGATAATATCAAATACCGAAAATTTTATCCTATAGTAAAATTTAGGTCATTAGAAATGCGACACTCGCGAAAATGACGGATGTAACTTTTTCTAGCGGCGTGAGAAGCACTATATGTGCGCGTGGCCGGTCGACGCAAGTTAGCTTAGAGCCTAAATTTACCCAGAGAGGGTTACTGGACCTTACGTAACATTTCGCGCAAGCTCAGGCGCCGTCTGCACGACTCGAATGTACCTACTACTCGTCATTAACAAAAATTATCTATTAATTCAACCGTAATTTCATTCATCCAACTCTATATCTACATCCTCGTATTTTCCACCATAATTCCCACAGAGCCACCATTCCGCGACCGCGGAATTTTCACGGCGTAAAAAAAAAAAATACCACATTTTCAATATATCAACGCTGTCTATGGCGATATGAGACCTCTAGAGGTATTGAATGTCCACCGCAATTGGTGATGACGTTTGAGACGTTCCCGGTTCCATGCTCCCGGACTAAATACGGAACAACGAGAGCCAACACCGTGTTTATTTTCGTCGCATTGCCGTTGAATCTCTGTCTCAAACGACATTACAAACTATCTACACTGCCCACTAACTACCCCGTACACACTATATGCGTCTTTTAAGTGTATTTATAAGTATACTGTCTGGCAAGCAAAGTGCAGCACGTGACAAAGTCAAAACAATGCCCAACACGCGTGTTTTTCATCATTATCGCAGCGTTAGTGAGCTGCGTTCGCTGGCTAATTTTCAAGAGAAAATTTTTCCATCAGTTGGAAATTTTTTTGGGCACTTGTCGGGATGTTCAGATGATGTGCGCGTCTTGCGGAAATGAATTTACTTTGTGCTATGGCATTTTTGACGGTTCAACTGCGAGGCACGACAACGAGGGCCAACGTAAAATAGATTGTGGAGTGTAATGACACTTGGGAACGTTGCCAAATGTCTTTTGGACTTTCTAGATGGACCCTAATGCTCAGACTTGTCTTGCATAGGTTCACTCGCTATCCTTATCAATGTCTAAGTAATGTATGTACTCGAGAATTATTAATTTTTGTGTCTAATCTTGACGCTAGGAGATAGTTGACGTGTGTACGTGGCGCCTGATAACACTTTCGAATAGATTTGGTAAACAAATGGGCTTGTCAAGCAATTTATGCGAGAAAGTCTTTTTATCATTGGTTATTTTAGTTGGATATATCGCGTTTAAAATCAAAAGGGTGTATAGAAAAAATTCTTTTGCTATTTTAAATCTAAATATCTTGAAAACTATTGAAGATAAAGATTTTTATCAAGAGATATTTTTTGTAGAGAATTTTATTAGCTACAAAAAAGGTTTCTAACAAAATTTATGTAATTCTTATTCTTATCGAGATATCAACAAATATATGATTGCATGTTTAAAAAATCTAAAAAAGCTTATACAAAATTATCTTGATGTTTTAAATCAAAATATCTTGATAATTATTGAAGATACAGATTTTTTGTAAGAAATGATTTTTGTAGAGAATTTTATTAGCTACAAAATAGGTCCTTAACATAATTTGTCTAACTTGCATCCTTTTCAAGATATCAGCATGTAAAATTTTTCATCTGATTTTTATTGGATTGAGAAATGTCAGATGAAAAACACGTGCAAATCAAGGTCTTGAAATTAATATGGGGGGGGTTTTATATACCTGGTATAAAAATATATTATTATTGCCCTGTCGTTTAGGTGAATTCTTTTTATACTCACCGACGACACACTGATGGTAATCTCTGAAGTTCAATGCCTGGAATAATTGGCCTTTTTTTTTCGTTGACAATTTTAGTTAAACTTTGCGTTTGGTCATGTGTCAAAGGTTGAAAAACTCGTCGTTTCCGCTTGTTTGACACGTTTTAAACTATTCCCCCATCGAGGACAATTCAATTTAGACTCGATGTATTTAAAAATCAATATAGTAACTATATAAAGGCCGTGACTACGTATCTTAATGGACCTAAAACCTTTCTATAATTTCATTAGAATATCATATTGATATGTGTTTAATATTTAAAAATCAGTCATCAGAGTTTTTTATACATATCAAAAAATAGATAACTGTGGTATATATACAATGTATATAATAATTTTAATCATGATACTTTGTATGCTTGAATTAAATCGTCAAACTTTTATGATGACAACAACATGACGAATCACGTGACATTTAACACAAGTTCAAGATATCCACAATTGTAAATTCTCGTCAGTATAACGTATAAAAATAAATTTTATTTTTAGAAGAGAAAAAAAAAAATTTTCAATAAAATTTTTTCAATTTTAAGGTGTTATTATATTTTTCGATATACATAAAAATAATCAATTATTTGGAGTTAAAAAAAAAAATTAATAAAGAAATTTTTTATTTTCTGATTAAAAATTTTTTTTAAAAACAATTTTTCACAAATAAAAATGTCTGTTTGAAATTTATTTATTTTTTTTTTTTGTTCAAAAATACAAAAATTCAATCTAACATCGAAAAAAAAAAAAATTTTTTTTCATCTAATTAAAATGATTTATCATTGACAAAATTTTGTTTTTTTTTTGTTTTTTTTTTTTTTTTAATCAATTGGAGAGAGTTTAGACCTTAAAATAAAATATATGTATACAATATTTGATATTGTGTGTGTATGTGATGAATATAAAGAGTGAAATTTTCTATCTAATAAGTGTTTGTTAAGCTGGATAAATATATATGGCGTAGAGAGGTTAAAAAAATTTTTTTTTAGCCTATAAATGGTCGATTGTATTCTATTGTATTGCCATATTTGTGGGGGTGGGAGGTGTAACGAAAATTATACAGCGCCATATCATAGGAATAAATGATTTATTCAGAAATAATTTAAGTATTGTCACAATGTTTGATTGCTCATCGCAACTATCGATCGAAAAAGAGTCGCTATTGGGATTTTGTTACAACAACGATTGACATATTTATTATTATAATTAGAAATTAAAAAATTACGGTCAAATATGTCATTAAGAGAAAAAAAAATCTCCATTTTCATTATTGCCGCTTGTATAATTTTATTCCTCATTTGTGATGCATGAAATGGATTTTTTTTCTTTTTTTTTTATATTTCTCAATTTTCTGTTGTTTTACAGGAAGGGCCCACCGGTTTCAATCGTCCAGCGGCACTGACGACTCTCAAAGCGGATCCGACCTTGAGCACGAGGTCGCGGCCCTTCGTCGTAAGTCCCGCACCGGGATTTTGCAGCATTCGGGTACACACTCTATCCGAAAACGTCGGGGAAATCTGCCCAAACACTCGGTGAAGATTTTAAAGCGTTGGCTTTATGATCATCGATACAATGCTTATCCCAGTGACAATGAAAAAACTGCTCTTAGCAAAGAAGCTAATTTAACGGTTTTACAGGTATGTACAGTCAGAAAAATTTTATCTATAGTAATTTCCGGGCGCAATTGACGTTCGTAGAATTTTTTCTTTAATGCTTTACAGTTGATAATAAATTTTTAAAGCCTCTTTGTATGTCGTCGCCGATGAAAAAAAAAATGTGAAAATATAGTGGGGACACTGATAAGAAATTTTTCAAAACAAAAAAGTAAGATTATATTCGTATAATTCAGTTTCTACGTCGTTTTCGTTGCAACTCGAGCTCTTTGGATTTTTTACCTCAATAAATTTATAAGAAATAATATTGATTAAGTCGATATTAACGTTAAATAAAGGTGAATATTTTTAACGTGTAAATTAAAAAAAAAAATTCGAATAGAAATCAAAGGTTTTTTTTTCTTAGATATTTTTAAGTTATAGTTTTAAATATAGTAATCTTAAATTAAGATGCTATGTTATTTTAAGGTTTGCAATTGGTTTATTAATGCAAGACGTCGGATTCTACCGGCCATGATAAGACGAGAGGGTCAAGATCCACTTCAGTATACGATTTCACGACGTGGGAAGAAAATGCCAAGTGGAAGTCCGCCCCAATGCCCGCAACCTGACGAAGGCTACGAGGATAATGGCCTGTTACGGTAGGATTTATATTTACTATATTTGGAAAAATTTACAGTTTAATTTAAGGGATGTACATACCTGAAATACTGACAGATTGACAAGTTGTATATATAATTTTTAATATCCAGATCATAAAAAACAAAAACACTTATCCAGGTTTTGTTAATTTTCAGTATTTTTTATGGATATTTTAATTGTTTAAAGGAACGGAAATTTTGGAAAATGAAAATAACATGCAAAATTGAATGGAAAAATATTTTTTTGTGAAAAAAAAAAAAAAAAAACTCAAAAATAGTTTTAATAACAAATTTTGAGGTGTATAATGAAAAAAAAAATAATAATAATAATTTTTTTTCATAGCCTTACATATTATTTTTTTTATTTTTCTTGATAACTCGGTAAATAATCGAGATAACGGAAAATGTTATAAGACTTAAATAATTGGGAAATTTAATTTTCTAAAAAAAATTTAGAATAAGTTTTTTTTATATTTTGCTTTATTTTCGTGATATTTTGAAAAATAAAAATCAGAATTATTAAAATAATCACAATTACCAAAAAAACGTCTTTAAATTGTAAAAATCATGGTATTAAAAATGAAAATTTCGATTTATATTGAAATTATGCTACTTAAAATTAATAAAAAAACGGATATGAATAGACAGAATAGGTATACATCCTTGATTGTTAAAGAAATTGCAGTTACACAATGAAATAGTAGGTCAAAATCGACATTTCCTGCATTACCAACTGCGGTGCAAAATTTTAAATAATTAAAAAATTTATTGTTACATTTTTTCGATAAAAAACATGAAAAATATCCGATTTTTTATCGTTTTTTTTCTCGTACTTTTTACGATTTAATAAAAAATCTTTTAGTTTTTTTTTTTTTACAATCGTTTGTCAACTCATGGCCTCAGTTGTTGTTGTTATTCACAGCGTGATTTTTCAATGTATATCAACTTTGAACTCTTATCGTTGCCCCTACTCTATTCCCCCACACATAATATTTCTCCTCTGGCCTATTCCGTGATGCACACACCTTTTATTTTGCACAGTTGTCGCGCGCAATATACTTTACATACTTGTCTGCTCGTTGTTGGATGATTTTTCAACATAAAATCAAAGCCGTAAATATCCGGAATTCCTGCGTACTTGTGCTTATGAAACTATATGATTAGTGGCAAATTATCGCAACCATAAAATCCGCTAAGAATATATGCTTATAATATTTCGTTTTAAAAAATGAATTTTTTTTTTTCATTCAATGTATAGAAGTGAAGAAGACACTACTCCGCATGAATCCCATGATGAGGACAGTCCAGGTGAATACGGTGAATGCGATGAGGAAAGACGTTCACCTCAAGGTGAGGATCGGTGGCCGACTGTTATCGTCTACAAACTTGAATCGACAGCAGTTGAACCAGCGACATTGAATTACCGAGAGACTGACAATCATCCTGCACGCCGTGGGTAAGATATTTTTCTTTTATTGAGAAAATTGAGGTATTATGTGAGTAATATTGTGCAGATATCGTGCAAAAATTGACTTAAACCTCCGTTAGTTTATTTATATTCACATTGGAATCTCACAATTTCGATGATATCTCGATAACTAAGCAAGATAGTGAAAAAAATTATTAAACTTAAATTTTTGTAAATTTAATTTTCTAAAAAAAATGTAGAATAAACTTTTTTAATATTATGCTTTGTTTTCAAGATATTTTAAAAAATAAAAATTTTAAAAAATTGATAATATCTCATAAAGTATTAAAGATAAAAAAAAACTTTATTTAACGTTTTTTGTTGGTAATTGAACCACCAATCATTTGACTTTTATAACATTTTTCGCTATCTGTGTTATTTACCGAGTTATCATAGAAAAAAAACCAACAAAAATACGGAAAATAGTCAAATTTAAAGGGGGGTTCATCTTTGTAAATTTAACCGATTTTATTATTATCAACTATAAATATCCTGAAATTTAGTCTTATAGATACGCATTAAATAATTTAAAAAAAAAAAAAAAAAACGTTTTTGAGATACTTTTGATATTAGTGCACAAAATTTATGAAAATATTTGTTCGATGTAATAAAATGGCAATAAGAATTGTTACGCATTATTAAATGTAGGAAATACAGTTGGTAAGTGGCGCTCTGACACTGTTGCTACATCCGGCACAGATAAAACTCTGGCGAGAGAGAATAGTTGCGTAATAAAACGATGATAAAAGAGTTCTTTCGATTGAGATCAGGCGCCAATCGTCTAACAACTTGAAGAAATTATTTTTATCCTAATTTCTAATAACTAAAATCTCTCAACCACTGTATAAAATCTTTAAAAAAAAAATTTCTAGCTAAAAATATTTCAATAAAATAATGATTTTTAATTTTTTTTTTTATACAGAGATGAAGACACTGGAACAAATGAAGCTCTATATTGGAGTGCACCCCGAGAGCATTTGTCAGATTCCATCAATACTTCAGAAATAAAACACGTGCCACAGGATTTTAATGGGTCCAGTGGTAATTCGCACGAATCAACACCTTCACCAATTCGATACTTCAACACGGAAATAAGTGAATTGAGTGGATTGCATATGTTAGTTGAAGCTGCAAGTCAACGTGGTAAAATTCCAGCTGTGAATGTTAATTAAATATGAACGAAATTTACCAAATTAATTTAATTAACATATATATTTCAATCAAGGCAATAAATTCAAATTTTCTTTATCATTTAAATTCATGACTGTCTATAGAGATGAAAATTGTGATTGTCTCAGTGAAAAAAAAAAGAAAATGTTTCAATTTCTTTGATTTTTGTGTGATTTTAACCAAAATAACAAAAAAAAAAAAAAAAAGGAAAAATTTAGTAATTAATTTTGGTTAATTTTTTAATTGCTCAATTTCTTCATTTTTTTATTTATAGTAATTTCTAATTATTTATTCGATGTTTTTTTATGATCAAAAAAATTCATACTCTATTTTTTTTTTTTTAATTCTTTTAGAAACTATTGTGCCTTTGAAAAATGTCAATTCAATATGATTGATCTTGAAATTATAATGATTAAAAAAAAAAAAAAATTAAAAGTCATGATTTTATAAGTATAAAATGTTGTTATAGAGATTTCGCAGAAAATTCACTGAGACTATTATTCGGATGTTATTTAGTTGGTATTTTTTACTTTTATTAATTATAAAAAAAAACACTAAGTTTTCATAACATTTAATGAATTTAATGATTGGAAGATTTTTTTCTTTTCTCGTTTTTTTGAAAAAAAAAAAAAATATTTTTTTATCTGCCAAGACGTTTTTTTAAAATATATATATTTCTCGATCTTTTTGGTCCTTACAATTAATTTCATACTTTTGACAATTGAAACTGATAAAAAAATTTTTTCAAGTTCTTATGCAATTTGTGTGTACGTAAATGTAAAAAATGCCGAATCTCGCAAGTGGGCCTCTCGATACTCTGCTCAAAAAAAAAAAAAAAAACTTAGTGCCGTTAATAACTCGACTTAAATGAAATTCCGCAAGTCGATACAAAAAAAAAAATAATTCAGTGATGTACCCACTGTTTTCGTGGTTTTTTCTCGTGTTTAAAATTCAAATACAATCTTACATCATGATTAAACAGTTGAATATAACAGAGCAAAATTATAAAAAATACATTTCTTTTTTTTTTCAATTCGAAATATAAAATAATGCTCAACAGAATTGTGATTAACCGTTGATTGTTGTTATAAACAGTGTTTTTTATACACAAATAAGTGAGAAAAGTTGTGCATTATTGAAAAAAAAAAAAGAGAAAATATATTTATATATATTTTTAAAAAAATGTATATCACGAAAACACTTGTACAAACGCCAAAGACTTATATAACGGTTAGTAATTAATAATTGTATTGTATGTGAGTGGAAATAATCGGTGTTGGACTGACTGTAGCGAGTGATCAATTTTTCTTTACATACATTGCATTGAAAAGTTCGTGATTTAACGTGTGCAGTACCACGAATTTTGGTTGTGAGTTGAAAAAAAGCAATGAAAAAAAAAAAAAAAAACGAAAAAATCGAAAACAAAAAAAATTGATAAAATTAGATTATATAATTGTCTGAAATTGAGATTTTTTCAATTTGTAGCAGGGTAGTTTTTCAAATAGTTTAGGCTTTGTATAGATGATTTTTATTGCGTATATTAGCGCTCAAGTGCAAGTTCCTTAAGAAAATAATTTATTGGTGCTTAATTGAGAAGACAAAAAATAACTCACCATTTTTATACTTACACCAAAAGGGGGAAAAAAAAATTTGGGGGGGGGGGGGG